>JAQIUQ010001843.1:0-106027 GCA_030378365.1 Hybognathus amarus | reverse complement strand
GTTATGTATTGCTTATTTGTTATTATGTAACATTTCATCGCTTTATCTAACATTTATCAACGTTGTGTGAGCAAAATAACAAAATATTCATGATGATTTAGTGAATTTTATTGAATGATTAAGTCTTAAGTGCTCAATTTCCTTATTTTGAAAATATCTACAAATAAATATCTACTAAAATATATAGTGTATATTTGCTGTGAAATGTTTTTATTCTGTTTAATCAGGGGCCAGATTCACAAAACATCTTAAGTCAAAAGTAGCTCCTAACTTATGGATTTTTGGAAAAGAAATGAAAATAGGGACGTTTATTTAGATAGCACATTTCATACACAATGGTAATTCAAAGGCTTTACATAGAAGAAATTAAAATAATCAAAAGAATTATAATAATTAAAACAGTTTAGAATAAAAAATAAAATAAAATACAGTAAATAATTAAAAACAGTTTAGAATTAAAATAAAATACAATAACAGTCGGACGACACATTGGCACAGGAACTCATGCAGTAAGTGCAGTAGCTAAAACAGATGTGTTTAGCATTAAAGAAATGGCCATAATGTGTGTCAGTCCAAATTTTTTTCTCTAAGGAGTTCACAAAGCATTTTAGTGCTAAAACCATCTCCTAAATCTGTGAAACGTCAGGTGTAGTACTAAGGAGTACCGTGAAATCGCCGGGACCAGATACGCAAACCAATCCTAATGGCCGTTGCTGGCAATCTGTCCAAAGACACTGAGCAGTACCGGGGTTTCTCAATTTGTTTGTCGCGCCCCCCTGTCAAATACGTGTCAAAAATCCCAAACTTATCTTTTTATTATTCTTAATTACTCATACATGACACATAATTCCTCAACGGGGAATCTTGGCTCTTACAGTTAAAAAATGTATGAATTTCTTAAATAACCAAAGCTTAGCGACATCAGAGCAGATCCTTTGAGCGCAGTGACTGGTGACGTTCTCGAGTGATCGGATATATATTCCTCCGTCCTCATTTCCTTAATTTCTAGTCTTACTTCTTCGGCATCCTACAGGAGCTGAGACGCGAGGAAGGAAAACGGAAACACAAATTCTCCTCTGAATCCCCCGGACGAGAGTGAGGAACGGCTGGGAGGAGGGAGAATGCAGAGAAACTGTTGAGGTCAGCTAGCGAGATGTGTCTACACACCTACCTCTAGAGAATGTGATTAGAGAGACCGCCCGAACCTGAGATGCAGAGGCGTAAGAGGCTGACAATTTGAGTTGAACATATACTGAGTTTAAATAGTGACACTCAACTTGCATTTAAAACCTTTATTTGAATATGGTGACATGATGCCTCGCTTCTACAATGCTCGAATGGAGAATTACAGAGAACATTGAGTGTTATGGATCAATGAGGGAGGAATTAAATGCAGAAATCAGGGGTTTGTTTGAAAGACAGAAGACGGGACAGGATATGAGTGAGGGAGAGCGAGGTGAACGGGCCAGACAGCACAAGACTGAACCCAACCCAGGATGACAGTCGGAGAGAGGGTAGACCCAGACCTTTCGTGTCTTACACCGTGTCCTGAACTACACGTGATAAAAGGTATCTTTTCCATGTTAATCAGAGTTTTTGTCCTAACCAGACACGACGGCGACACGCAAAGTTTCTGAATTTAGAAACGGTTCCTATTTCTGCGACGTCGCAGCTGACAGAATGAAGAAATTACACTGGTTATGAGTACACATTATTTATTTTTAGTTAAAAATAGGTCACTGTGCCACAAGCGATAATGGATAATTTACCTCAGATTTTGAAAGCATATAATATAGCGTTCAAAATGAATTCTATGCAAACATACAACTGTACTTCATAACAAAATTAGTCAATGAGTATATTTTGTTAATGTTTTGATTTTTAATAATGTTATTTCTTGATTTGATTATGTCCTTACCCATTTCCAATGCGAGTGCGGGCCAGCAGTGCGCTTTCACAGAGAGACTCCGCTCACACGCTGTTCTGAATGGCTGTGTATTTTTGATTGACGTGTGGCGCCTCACAGTCGTGTCCGCGTCGAGTGTGGACAGACACACTCTGCTGTTGCTGGAATTTTCATTGCGTGCGTGTAGTTAGGACACTGTGTTAGGCCATCAATGTGTACTACATTTACGAGTCATTAAATCATGTTTAATTTGGACTTCTCTGTGTTTAAGTCTGAATCAGGTCATTTAAGTCCATTAACTCTCTCTGACTGACTCTTACCAGTGAACTGAACTCACTGAACTAGATCTGATTGGAGACTTCTCTCAGAGATTTTAGTTTAGAGTGTTTTTAGTCTAATCAGATCATTTAAGTCCATTAACTCTCTCTGACTGACTCTTACCAGTGAACTGAACTTACTGAACTAGATCTGATTGAAGACACTCTCAGAGATTTAAGTTTAGAGTGTTTTAAGTCTAATCAGATCATTTAAGTCCATTAACTCTCTCTGACTGACTCTCTTACCAGTGAACTGAACTACTTAACTTATCCTATCTAGTCACACTCTCTAGAATATTTAGTTTAAATCAGTGTTTCTAAACCAATCACTCATCTAAGTCCATTAACTTTCTCCTACTGACTCTCTTACCAGTGAACTGAACTACTGAACTAGATCTGATTGAGACGCTCTCAGAGATCCAGTTTAGAGTGTTTTTGAGTCTAATCAGATCATCTAAGTCCATTAACTCTCTCTCTGACTGATCTCTTACCAGTGACCACTGACTACTGAACGCACCCGATCTGAGACGCTCTTAGAGATCTAAGTTTAGTAGTGTTTTAAGCCCAAATCAGCAACTATCTAAGTCCATCTAAGCTCTCTCTCCTGACTGCCTCGAATCAGTGAACTGAACTCACTGAACTAATATCTGGATTGAGAACACATCTCGACAGATCCAGTTGAGTAGTGTTTTGCAAGCTCTAATTCAGGTCATTTAAGTCCATTAACTCTCTCTCTGACTGACTCTCCTACCAGTGAACTGAACTACTGAACTAGATCTGATTGAGTCTACTTCAGAGATTTAGTTTAGAGTGTTTTCTAGTCTAATCAGATCATTTAAGTCCATTAACTCTCTCTCTGACTGATCTCTAACTCAGTGAACTGAACTACTGAACTAGATCTGCATTCGAGTCACTCTTCAGAGATTCAGTTTAATAGTGTCTTTAGTCTAATCAGATCATTTAAGTCCATTAACTCTCTCTCTTTGCGACTGACCTCTTACCAGTGAACTGAACTACTGAACTAGATCTGATTGAGACACTCTCTAGAGATTTAGTTTAGAGTGTTTCTAGTCTAATCAGATCATTTAAGTCCATTAACTCTCTCTCTCTACTGACTCTCTTACCAGTGAACTGAACTACTGAACTAGATCTGATTGAGACACTCTCAGAGATTTAGTTTAGAGTGTTTTTAATCTGAATCAGATCATTTCAGTCCATTAACTCTCTCTGACTGACTCTTACCAGTGAACTGAACTACTGAACTAGATCTGATTGAGTCACTCTCAGAGATTTAGTTTAGAGTGTTTTTAGTCTAATCAGATCATTCTAAGTCCATTAACTCTCTCTGACTGACTCTTACCAGTGAACTGAACTACTGAACTAGATCTGATTGAGACACTCTCAGAGATTTGAGTTTAGAGTGTTTTTCTTTCTGTTAAATTATTCTCATCTTAAACAGGACAGAGTGTCCAAACACACAGAAAAACTGCTGGTCTACGTGACACTGTTTTAAAGATGGCGTGTCTTAACGCATATGATAAAGATGGCGTTTTATTAAAGAGAGAGAATTGAAGACAGGAAGATTGAGGAAGCATTCAGAGTCAAACAAGACGAGACTGAGGAACAAACAAAGATGGCGTTTATTAAGGAGGAGAGTGAAGACTTCAAGATTGAAGAAACATTCAGTGTGAAACAAGAAGAACTGAAAGAACACACAAAGATGGTGTTTATTAAAGAGGAGAGTGAAGACATAAAGATGGCGTTTAAAGAGCAGAGTGAAGACTTCAAGATTGAAGAAACATTCAGTGTGAAACAAGAAGAAACTGAAGAACACACAAAGATGGTGTTTATTAAAGAGGAGAGTGAAGACATAAAGATGGGGTTTATTAAGAGAGGGACAGTGAAGACATAGAGATGGCGTTTATTAAAGAGGAGAGTGAAGACATAAAGATGGCGTTTAAAGAGCAGAGTGAAGACTTCAAGATTGAAGAAACATTTCAGAGTGAAACAAGAGGAAAGCTGATGAACAAACAGGTTGGTTTCATTCTCACATCTGAAGCTGGAGTATCCAGCTCTTCAGAAATTAATATTTCAGACACAGAAATAACAGGAACAATGTGCCCCCTCTAAATTGTTGGGAATTGTTATGGCTTTCTTTGGCTAAGTTTCACCCTGCTGTGGGGAACAAGATTGGGGGAATAAGTTGATAAAATAGCCAGCCCTATTCGCTGGAAGTTCATGAGGAGGACATTTGTTGCTAATTTGTCTGTTTTCAAGATAAACTTTTAAAGAAAAGCTGGAGTTAATCTGAAAGAAAGACTTAAACCAGAGCTTAATTTTGTGTAGAAAGCCAAAGCTTTTTAAAGCATTTCAACCCCAGAAATGACAAGCAATACCCCTGAATGACAGCATCAACCATGAAGCTAAAGCTTTACTACTGTTTGGGTAAGTTCATTATAATCGAAATGGCTACGATTCCACTGAGCTGTACTGAACGGTCAGTACGGATTGGTAAACCATAACCCGGCTTGCGTTCCACCGTGAACAGTACCCTCACTTGATAGGTTTGGTGTTTGCCGGAAAAGAAGCGATCGTAATGTCATTTTCACATCATTTTACTGTGCTTGTAGCCCAACGGAAGGCTGCCCAAAAAGTGGTACGTTTCGGCTTTTTGGTACCATTCACAACTTTTGACAGTGGAAATGTCCCAAAATAATCCCAAATAATTGCGTACTGTGCCATACCGCTCAGTGGAAACGAGCCATAATAGGCTATGTGGCTGGTTTAATTCTGGCCGCTGCTACCAAAGTTTTAAGCACGTTGAACAATCAGTGAAAGTGAAGTGAAAATCATTTTGCAGAATTGCATATCAATCTGAAAATGTCTTAACGCCGTGACCATTATGCACATTTGCAGTAATTCTGCATGATAGATATTTTCCCCAAATCATACGTTTATTCCGGCCTCATACATAGATTTACTCAGCTGCTGTGCAAGTCTAAGGATATTATTTATTATCAACAAATGCTACAATCATTGTTATATTCTGAATATTCGTTCAGTGGGTTGGTATTCGATTTGATAATGACATTCGAATATTTGTATTGTTTTGTTTTTCGCATCCCACTCGAAATGGTTCTCATTCGTGCTTGAATGTTTTACACTATAAAATCTGGTGGAATATGATACTTAACATAAATTCGTTATAGCTACTTAATAAATATATTTGCTTCTTCTTGGACTACTAAAAGTGTTCCTGCAACGGGAATATTGTCTGGCTAGAGCGGCAGAACAGCGGATGTGTGTGGACAGCTTGCATGCCAGCTTGTATTTGGGTTAAGCTGTGCTGCTTTGACATTATGTAAAATAGAATAATAGAAACAAAATGTATTATCCTTTTACCCGTCATTATCAATCTAAATTAACCTACTGCGAGACTTTGAGATTTTACTGGGACGTCACGTCACATTTTCGTTTTCTTTATTTAAATTTAGTTTTTCTATATTTAAGTTATTCGTTTTTTTTATTATTATTATTATCATT
Organism: Hybognathus amarus; assembly: GCA_030378365.1. Taxonomy (NCBI): domain Eukaryota; kingdom Metazoa; phylum Chordata; class Actinopteri; order Cypriniformes; family Leuciscidae; genus Hybognathus; species Hybognathus amarus. The sequence goes on along the minus strand of JAQIUQ010001843.1, from coordinate 100,261 downwards.
TTTATTTATTTAAATTTCATTTTTATTTTATTTAAATTTCGTTGTTATGTTTCATTTAATTATATTTATTCATTTAAATTTAGTTTTTATTTATTTAAATTTACCCTGCGTTGTCAGTGAGAAGTCTATACCTTATTAAAAAGTATTTCTTGATGACCTGTTGTCCCGCCATCGGAGAGAGGATCACCCTTGCCCTCATCCACCTAATATGCCATTTATTTTTGTTTTGATGATAAATAGAGCCAGCTCTCCAAAAGCTATAAAGCTGTCCATGAGATTATGCACATGTATGTTGGTTGTTTACATTATAATAATATTTCACATAATCTCAATATGGCATAAATAACATTCAGTACAAAATGAACATGTACATATATTGAAATATATATTGATAAAATACTTACGTTGTCGTGCATTAGAACCACACCAGGCATTCAGTCATATTACAAAATAATTTATTCATCCAGATCTCATCACGTGAGCAAGCAGCTAGGCTCCTGATTGGTTAACGTGGCGTGATTGTAGCCAAAGTTCAGATTTTTCAATTTGAGACGGCAACACGAATTCACGTCAAATGCGTGAATGCACAAATATCACTAACTAAATCATTCGCGCTTAACGCGCCAGATGCTCTATTAGCGCCAATCCCACATCGAGGCGTGTCGTTTCGTCTTACCCCGCACGGTTTACCTGCCTCATTCGTGGCACAGGAAATTTTTATGCGTATAACTCTTCTTTGCATTGACTTAACATTGAACTTACTCCTTGCTAAGGTTAAGAGCTTTTTAACGTTTTGCTGAGTTCGAGAGGTATAGGTCTTAGCCAACCATATATAAATCTGCGATTCTTCCTGCAGAGTTTAGTTCCAACCCTGCTCTAACTCATACAAGGGGTTTTAACACCGGAGGAATGTTTACACAGTTCCTGTAACTATTGACGGTAGTACCCGCTTTATGGTGTGTTCTCACTGCAGGAACTGAAAACAAGCTATAGGAATGCCTTTTGGGGAGCTAAATTAGCTCCAATTTCAGAGTAGGGTCAAAGGCCCGTCGATACAAGCACGATAACTGTAGAGATATTTCTGAAAATCGTTCTCCATACTAAAGAATAACAGAGTTCACACCACAGCTATAACAATAAAGATATGAGGAACGATATCGTTGGGATCACTTTCAGAACGATTTTTTTTCCAGCTGTCCAACGATAAAACACTGACAACCAATCAGAATCGTGCATTTAAAATGGCAGATGACATTGCAGAGAAGTAATCTTCGAGGTACAAAACAAATCCTCCACTGTTTGACAAGTCAAACCCACTTTCAATGATGCGTTAAAAAAGATGGATATATGGAAAGCATCCTGGAATAAACGGTGAAGAATATCTCACAATGAGATTATGCAGTTTAGCATAGTGTTACAAAATTACCTCAGGTAGGCTATCCAGCGCTAGTTGACAACATTGTTGAAGTACTAGGTGATGTTTTTATCCCATCATTGAATTCATCAGCTAAATCCAGATATTACACTAGACATGCTAGATTCAGTGTTCAGATGCGCTCCCAACATCTCTCGCCTTTTAAGGATATCGATCAGTGTACCCAAAACAAAAAGCGCCTGTTTTTCCTTTTGATATTTGTTTGTAACGTAAAGCAGCAACAGCAGGTCATTTGCGCACGCGCACGCGCTCTCTGAAATCGCAGCGCGCGCGTTGCTTAGAATAAAAAGAACGTTATTCGGTCGTTGGTGTGGACGCATATATAGTTATCTTTATAGTTATCGTGCTTCAGTGTGAACGGGCCTTTACCCAGCACAATAGGAACTACCAGTGCCGCAAGTGTACGTTGATTGGCAAAACGTAAGGCCTGCTCAATTCACTCATACTTGGAAAGCCATGTAAACGCACAGCTGATTGCGTATAGGATCTGGTTATTAGTTTTGATGTTTAACATGTCTAATGTTTTGATGACTGTTGCTTTGTGGCATTAAACTGGATTCACTTTTTTGTCTTATTTCGTGTTAGACCTGGTGTCATTGAAAGAGGAGAGTCAAGATCTGAATGAAATGGAAGAGAAAGATCATCGTAAGACACTTCACAATTTTATAACTGCAGAAAAATCTTTTAGTAGCTCACAGACTGAGAAATCGTTCCTCAGAAAAACAGGCTCGAAATGACCGGGGCTATGGGTAATTTCACCTGCCATCTTTGTGAACTAAGATTCAATAAGCCTGAACAGCTTGAAGCCCACATGAGAGTTCACACTGAGAGGAAGTTTTACCCCTGCCCAAGAGTGTGGAATCATTTTCAACCAACAAGGAAACCTTAAAGTCCACATGAGAGTTCACACTGGAGATACCCATTACCCCTGCCAATGGTGTGGAAAGAGTTTCAAATCAAAAGGAAACCTTAAAGTCCACATGAGAATTCACACTGGAGAGACCCTTACAGCTGCCAACAGTGTGGAAAGGGTTACGTTCAAAAAAAAAATCTTCAATACCACATGAGAGTTCACACTGAAGAGAAGCCTTTTACCTGCCAAACAGAAAGTAAACCTCAATAATCACATGAGAGTTCATGCTGGAGAGAAGACATTCACATGCCCTAGTGTGGAAAGAGTTTTGCTCAAGACAAGAAACCTTAAAGTCCACATGAGAATTCATTCTGGGGAGAAGTAGAATAAAGAAAAATAAACATTTGTACATTTCTAAAGTTGTCCTTGATGTATGTTACTTTTTGTCCAAACGCAAGTATGCCAGACCAACTTCTAATACTCATGACATCACGTTACCAATATAACTTGTTACTAAGGGTGTCACTATTTTGATTTTAAATCGAATTGAACCGAAATTAATTCACAATCTGGAACTTCGAATTAAAAAGGGGAATCGATCGATATGCCACGCCCCCATGTCATGTCCATTCGGCTTGCCAAGCAGAAAAAGACACGTGTGTAGAAGTGCTATGCCCCTCTAACTTGGCTACAGCCATTTAAAAGAGAGCATGGCAACTGCAGATGCAGGAGACGCGTCGACAGAACGTGAACCCCCTCCTCTTTCATTGAAGTCACAGGCGTAGAAGTTTTTTTGATTTCCAGTGAGTGTGACCACGTTCACGCTTAAGAAAAAAAAGCCACAGTTTGCAGACATCCCAAGTCTTGCGGAAGTGCCAGGAGTCTCCCTGACATTGATAGCAGCTTCCTGACGCACGCAAATAAGTTAAAATCTCCCAGAATCTAGAGAGAGCGAGCAAGAGCAAGCGTGCGAGACAGAAACAACTGTGCTCCAAACCGTATCTGCGCGCACGGCAGAGAGGGAGAGAGTGAGAGACCTTGAGTGTGTGCCTCATGAAGCGCATGTAAGACAGACAGCATCCTGATTGGCCGATTGATAAAAAATCGAGAATCGAACCGTGAGCCTTAGAATCGAAAAAATGTAATCGTAATCGAGGATTTGGCTGAATCGTGACACCCCGACTTGTTACAGTGAGTTTATAAGTGAAATGAAACATGTTACATGCATGATCAATAGTTTAGACTTTAGATTAGGGGATGCAGAAAGCTTTCTATAATGATTTATTAATGTGTTTGCTCATTTATGTATAACAGGTGTTGAACACTTTGTAGAGTGTACTACAGTGAAGATCTAGACAGTCTTCTGTGATGCACATGGACTCTTTAACTGCTGTGCACCCGCTTCAGTGGAACGTAAAATCCAGTTCATGTTATTGCCAGATCCCACACAGAAGCCAAGTTTGTGCTCATGAGTAAAAGCATGGAATCCCCCATTTATAAATGCGTTTATAAGTACACTTGAACACGAATAAATTACTCTCATTTAAAACACTGCTTTAACATAATTGCATGTTTGTGCTTTTTTTAAACAGACTGGCTTAAAACATCAATAATTATGATCATTATAATTACAATCATCAATAATTATACATCAATTAATATACTGATCATTTACTAATCATTTAGTTTGTTCATGATTAACCATTGTTTGAAAAGTTTTGATTACTTTGATCTATGTTAATGAGTGTATACTTGTGTGAACTGAAATACATGTCCATGTGTGTTGGAGTAAATATAATTCTCTCTCCTGTAATGTGTTTGATGAGAACCACCATCTGCTAGGTGAGGAGTTAAAGATCATCTTACTAATGCCCTTAAAGATTGTGAAGCAAAATTAATGCTTTTAATCTGAGATGTTAATGTTTATTTGTTTAGACAAAAGTAGAATGAAATCAAAGTTACTGTTAATCTTCAATTAACCGAAGTGACAAAACTGAAACATTATTGACTGTTATTAGATTATTTTAAACAATCATATTCCTTTTAACTCTTTTCCTTCCAGTTATTAGTCACCGCCAGCAAAACTCACAAAACTTTAATGGAATTTTAGGTTAAAAAAAAATACAAACGTTTATATGAAATATGAAATAAAAGCGTTTTAATCACGGTACATTTGACGTTCTTCAAAAATATCATATCCATTAATCCATTACTAAAGGATTCAGTTGTCTGTTACAGAGGTGACCGCTCTGAAAGCGGCACCAGAGACCTGAAAACAGGCATTTAAAACACCATTGGCATTGGCATGAATGGCATTTCAAGTAAAAATAATATTCGATGATTATTCGAAAATGTCACCCCTACTCTAGGCTAATACATATGTTTTAGTCATTAAAGAAAACATTTTACTTTCTTAATTACTTTTAAGTAATATTTTATTTATTTACTCTGTTACTTTATTTGAAAAGTGAACATCATGAGTAAGATGCACAATATATTGGGGTACATATGGAGTGGGTCTGACATGATTTGGACTTCAACATGTTGCTTGAAGTCCATTATGTGGAGAGAAATCCTTAAACGTTTTCCTTAAAAACATTAAATTTCTTTTCCACTGAAGAAGAAAGACATGAACATCTTAGATGAGCATTGGGGTGAGTAAATTAGTAGAAAATTTTCATTTTGAGTTGAACTAATCTTTTAAGTTACCTCAGGAGATCACCGACCTAACCCCTACAAACTGGAAATGCTTGTACCCGGTTTCTGGTTCAAACACTGGGCGCTCGGCATAACGCATTTTGGCACTTCTAGTGTTAATATTCCCATTCAATGCAATGTATCTTATACACTGTATCAAATTTGCAAATTAATGTGTTCTTGGAACAACATTAAAGGATAAAAAGTGTAATAATTGGAGTAATAATTAGCAATATTTTAAAAAAATATATATCTAATATTTCATAGGAATATTGATGTATAATTTATTCACTAGTTCTGTCTCTCAAAATGCCTGATAAACATGATTAAAGTCCTGGTGTCCACTACAGTGGACATGAAATCAATGCCCTGTTCTGTAACAAAGTATTTTTTTTATTTGAAGCCTCATAATGTTTTCCAGAGATGTTGGTTTATGAAATACGATTTGAAAAGCAGTCTGATTTAAATTATAATTACAATATATATTATCATATTTCTATAACTGTGCTACATTTGATCATTAAAGGGATAGTTCACTTTGAAAATAATTTTTGATATGTTTTAGCTTACCTCAAGGGCATCCAAGATGTACAGTAGTTGTCTTCGTTTCCACAGTATTTTCAATTTTGACATTTTCAATCAAACCGTTCTTGTCTGTCAGTCATATAATGCAGGTATGGGGTCCACGTCAAAGAGCATGCACATAGAAGTCAAAATTAAACATGATTTAATGACTCGTAAATGTAAGTACACATTGATGGCCTAAGACACGAAACCAGCGGTTTGTGTGGAGAAACAAACCGTATTTATATCGTTTTTACCTTCGTGTAACCACAGCCACGTCCAACTGATCTGAGGGTGTGGGTGCTTTGGAGTCTGCACATGAGCCGGAAGTGATCTCTCGCGCATGTACGTCACTCATTGTTTACACAGAGATTTCGGATGTTTTACCTTTCACTGTGAAGATCTAAACATAGTTATATTTACAGGAATTCGCAATGGAAGACGATTTCAATAAATCTAAATATGTTCAGTGAAAGGTAAAACTTCCGAAATCTCTGTGTAAACAATGAGTAACGTACACGTGTGAGAGATCACTTCCGGCGCATGTGCAGACCAAGCACCCGCAGCCTCAGATCAGTTGGACGTGGCTGTGATTACACGAGGTAAAAACGATATAAATACTGGTTTGTTTTCTCACACAAACCGCTCGTTTTAGTTCTTAGGCCATCAATGTGTACTTACATTTATGAGTCATTAAATCATGTTTAATCTGGACTTCTCTGTGCATGCTCTTTGAGGTGAACCCCCTATACCTCCATTTTATGACTGATAAGACATCAGACGTTTTGACCGAAAAATATCAAACTTGAAAATACTGTGGAAACAAAGACACCAACATCTTGGCTGCCTTAAGGCAGGGGTTCTCAACTCCAGTCCTCGCGACCCACTGCTCTGCATATTGTGTATCTCTCCCTCATTTAACACACCTGATTCAGATCCGAGGATGGACACAGAGTATATCCTAACGAGCTTAGGATCTGAATCAGGTGTGTTAAGTGAGGGAGACATACACAATATGCAGAGCAGTGGGTCGTGAGGACTGGAGTTGAGAATCCCTGCCTTAAGGTAAGCAGAATCAAGGAGAATTGTTTTCATCATGAAAACTCCAAACATTTCACATCTCTGAAAAGCCCTGAATGTGCTTTTTACAGGACACCTAGGTGTGACATGTATGGTTTGAGAGAAATTCACTAAAATATTATATCCACTACAGTGGACAAAAGTCTATTCATGAGTCACATTTTTACTCATTGCATTCAATTTTATACATATACATTGCACCAGGTTTTCAACGTGTTCCTCACTACTATTTTATTGGATTTTCATTTTTAATTTTTATTCTTAATATGTGCATTGAAGACTGCCCACTTTGTCACAGGCTATACCTCCAGCTGAGCCTGACGGTGACCCACTGGGTCAAAAACAAGGCAGAATGCAAGCTGTTGGTTGCAATTCCGTCCGAGAGGGTGGACATCTGCAAGGGCACCTGCCCCGTGCCTGCCTGAGGCAAGTCCTGATACCACATGGACCGCCACCTGATGGGCCACAGGAGGTGCGGGTCTGCAGCAACCCTAGCTGCCTGATGATCAGGGACGAGGTGGCTGACGAGGAGGAGGTCCTGTAGGACCATTAAGCGGCCGACACCCGCCGCCATCCCTCCGCAGATGGCAGCGGAGGACACAGACACGAGGGAGTCCACTTCGGTAAGTCCATCTTTTGGTGGGTCTGTTTAACCGTTTGTCTGACAGAGTGGGCGTGTTCGCTGACTCTTTTACCTTTCTCGCTCTTTGCAGGAGGAGCCGAGCCCAGTGAAGCGGCGGCAGAGGGTCAACCTGTGCCGGAAATACCCCATGGTCCAACTGTCCCCACTTAAATCACACTATACAAGGTCTCCCAGAAGCTCCTGAGCAAGGTAGCAGCAAACAAACAAAATTGTTTTAGTTTTTTTTTTTTTTATAAATGTTTGAATAGTTCCTATTGTCTTGTCTTTTTTTGATGCTAAAAAAAAATGCATAAACACAATAAAAAAATGTAATTAGGAAATTAAGAATTATTTTGCAAATTATTTTAAAAGTGGGCGGGGTAAATCAGATTATTGGGCGTTCCTTGTTCATGGATCAGGTGATTAGTTGGCATGGTAATAACGAAGGTTGCTAAAGGTTCAAAAAAGGATTCTATAAACCACCATTTTTTTAGATTGTTATTTCTGCAGACTGTTAAGGTGAGATACTCTAAGGCTACATCCACATTAATCCGGATACATTTGAAAACATTGTTTTCGATTTTAAAAGCGGGGACGTGGCTGTGATTACACGAGGTGAGAAACGATATAAAATACTGTTTTTTTGTTTTCTCACACAAACTGCTTCGTTTTCATTTCTTAGGCCATCAATGTGTACTTACATTTTATGAGTCGTTAAATCATGTTCAATCTGGAGGCTCTCTCTGTGCATGCTCTTTGAGGTGAACCCCCTCTGCCTCCATTTTATGACTGATAGACATCAACGAGTTTTGACCGAAAAAATGTCGGACTTGAAAATACCGTGGAAAGCAAGAGACACCAACATTGGGGCTGCCTTAAGGCAGGGGTTCTGCAGCTCCAGTCCTCAGCGACCCACTGCTTCTGCAGATGCAGGAGACGCGTCGACAGAACGTGAACCCCCTCCTCTTTCATTGAAGTCACAGGCGTAGAAGTTTTTTGATTTCCAGTGAGTGTGACCACGTTCACGCTTAAGAAGAAAAAGCCACAGTTTGCAGACATCCCAGGTCTTGGCGGAAGTGCCAGGAGTTCTCCCTGACATTGATAGCAGCTTCCTGACGCACGCAAATAAGTTAAAATCTCCCAGAATCTAGAGAGAGCGAGCAAGAGCAAGCGTCGCGAAGAACAGAAACAACTGTGCTTCCAAACCGTGTTGCGCGCACGGCAGAGAGGAGAGAGTGAGAGACCTTAATGTGTGCCTCCATGAAGCGCATGTAAGACAGACAGCATCCTGATTGGCCGATTGATAAAAAATCGAGAATCGAACCGGTGACCTTAGAATCGGAAAATGTAATCGAATTTCGAGGATTTTGGTGAATCGTGACACCCCGACTTGTTACAGTGAGTTTATAAGTGAAATGAAACATGTTCATGCATGATCAATAGTTTCAGACTTTAGATTAGGGGATGCAGAAAGCTTTGTATAATGATTTATTAATGTGTTTGCTCATTATGTATAACAGGTGTTTGAACACTTTGTAGAGTGTACTACAGTGAAGATCTAGACAGTCTTCTGTGATGCACATGGACTCTTTAACTGCTGTGCACCCGCTTCAGTGGAACGTAAAAACCAGTTCATGTTATCGCCAGATCCCACACAGAAGCCAAGTTTGTGCTCATGAGTAAAAGCATGGAATCCCCCATTATAAATGCATTTATAAGTACACTTGAACACGAATAAATTACTCTCATTTAAAACACTGCTTTAACATAATTGCATGTTTGTGCTTTTTTTAAACAGACTGGCTTAAAACATCACAATACATCAATAATTATGATCATTATAATTACAATCATCAATAATTCTACATCAATTAATATGCTGATCATTTACTAATCATTTAGTTTGTTCATGATTAACCATTGTTTGAAAAGTTTTGATTACTTTGATCTATGTTAAATGAGTGTATACTTGTGTGAACTGAAACACATGTCCATGTGTGTTGGAGTAAATATAATTCTCTCTCCTGTAATGTGTTTGTGATTGCACTGTGAAAACCACCATCTGCTAGGTAGGAGTTAAAGATCATCTTACTAATGCCCTTAAAGATTGTGAAGCAAAATTAATGCTTTTAATCTGAGATGTTAATGTTTATTTGTTAAACAAAAGTAGAATGAAATCATAGTTACTGTTAAGCTTCAATTAACCCAAGTGACAAAACATGAAACCCATTTTGACTGTTATTAGATTATTTTAAACAATCATATTCCTTTAGCTCTTTCCCTTCAGTTATTAGTCACCGCCAGCAAAACTCACAAAACTTTAATGGAATTTTAGGTTAAATAAAAATACCAGACACTTTATGAAATATGAAATAAAAGCGTTTTAATCACGGTACATTTGACGTTCTTCAAAAATATCATATCCATTAATCCATTACTAAAGGAGTCCAGTTGTCTGTTACAGAGGTGACCGCTCTGAAAGCGGCACCAGAGACCTGAAACAGGCATTTAAAACACCATTGGCATTGGCATGTAAATGGCATTTCAGATAAAAATAATATTCGATGATTATTCGAAAATGTCACCCCTACTCTAGGCTAATACATATGTTTTAGTCATTAAAGAAAACATTTACTTTTCTTAATTACTTTTAAGTAATATTTTATTTATTTACTCTGTTACTTTATTTGAAAAGTGAACATCATGAGTAAGATGCACAATATATTGGGGTACATATGGAGTGGGTCTGACATGATTTGGACTTCAACATGTTGCTTGAAGTCCATTATGTGGAGAGAAATCCTTAAACGTTTTCCTTAAAAACATTAAATTTCTTTTCCACTGAAGAAGAAAGACATGCACATCTTAGATGGCATTGGGGTGAGTAAATTCAGTAGAAAATTTTCATTTTGAGTTGAACTAATCTTTTAAGTTACCTCAGAGATCACCGACCTAACCCCTACAAACTGGAAATGCTTGTACCCGGTTTCTGGTTCGAACACTGGGCGCTCGGCATAACGCATTTTGGCACTTCTAGTGTTAATATTCCATTCAATGCAATGTATCTATACACTGTATCAAATTTGCAAATTAATGTGTTCTTGGAGCAACATTAAAGGATAAAAAGTGTAATAATTGGAGTAATAATTAGCAATATTTAAAAAAAATATTATCTAATATTTCATAGGAATATTGATGTATAATTTATTCACTAGTTCTGTCTCTCAAAATGCCTGATAAACATGATTAAAGTCCTGGTGTCCACTACAGTGGACATGAAATCAATGCCCTGTTCTGTAACAAAGTATTTTTTTTATTTGAAGCCTCATAATGTTTTCCAGAGATGTTGGTTTATGAAATACGATTTGAAAAGCAGTCTGATTTAAATTATAATTACAATATATATTATCATATTTCTATAACTGTGCTACATTTGATCATTAAAGGGATAGTTCACTTTGAAAATAATTTTTGATATGTTTTAGCTTACCTCAAGGGCATCCAAGATGTACAGTAGTTGTCTTCGTTTCCACAGTATTTTCAATTTTGACATTTTTCGGTCAAACCGTTCTTGTATGTCAGTCATATAATGCAGGTATGGGGGTCCACGTGCAAAGAGCATGCACATAGAAGTCAAAATTAAACATGATTTAATGACTCGTAAATGTAAGTACACATTGATGGCCTAAGACACGAAACCAGCGGTTTGTGTGAGAAAACAAACCGTATTTTATATGCGTTTTTACCTCGTGTAACCACAGCCACGTCCAACTGATCTGAGGGTGTGGGTGCTTCGAGTCTGCACATGAGCCGGAAGTGATCTCTCGCGCATGTACGTCACTCATTGTTTACACAGAGATTTCGGAATGTTTTACCTTTCACTGTGAAGATCTAAACATAGTTATATTTACAGGAATTCGCAATGGAAGACGATTTCAATAAATCTAAATATGTTCAGTGAAAGGTAAAACTTCCGAAATCTCTGTGTAAGACAATGAGTGAGCGTACACGTGTGAGAGATCACTTCCGGCAATGCAGACCGAAGCACCGCACCCTCAGATGCAGTTGAGACGTGGCTGTGATTACACGAGGTAGAAGCGATATAAATACTGTTTGTTTTCTCACACAAACCGCTCGATTTTTATTTCTTAGGCCATCAATGTGTACTTTACATTTATGAGTCATTAAATCATGTTTAATCTGGACTTCTCTGTGCATGCTCTTTGAGGTGAAACCCCTATATCTCCATTTATGACTGATAGACATCAGACAGTTTTGACCGAAAAATATCAAACTTGAAAATACTGTGGAAACAAAGACACCAACATCTTGGCTGCCTTAAGGCAGGGTTCTCAACTCCAGTCCTCGCGACCCACTGCTCTGCATATTGTGTATCTCTCCCTCATTTAACACACCTGATTCAGATCCGAGGATGGACACAGAGTATATCCTAACGAGCTTAGGATCTGAATCAGGTGTGTTAAGTGAGGGAGACATACACAATATGCAGAGCAGTGGGTCGTGAGGACTGGAGTTGAGAATCCCTGCCTTAAGGTAAGCAAGATCAAGGAGAAATTGTTTTCATCATGAAAACTCCAAACATTTCACATCTCTGAAAAGCCCTGAATGTGCTTTTTACAGGACACCTAGGTGTGACATGTATGGTTTGAGAGAAATTCACTAAAATATTATATCCACTACAGTGGACAAAAGTCTATTCATGAGTCACATTTTTACTCATTGCATTCAATTTTATACATATACATTGCACCAGGTTTTCAACGTGTTCCTCACTACTATTTTATTGGATTTTCATTTTTAATTTTTATTCTTAATATGTGCATTGAAGACTGCCCACTTTGTCACAGGCTATACCTCCAGCTGAGCCTGACGGTGACCCACTGGGTCAAAAACAAGGCAGAATGCAAGCTGTTGGTTGCGATTCCGTCCGAGAGGGTGGACATCTGCAAGGGCACCTGCCCCGTGCCTGCCTGAGGCAAGTCCTGATACCACATGGACCGCCACCTGATGGGCCACAGGAGGTGCGGGTCTGCGGCAACCCTAGCTGCCTGATGATCAGGGACGAGGTGGCTGACGAGGAGGAGGTCCTGTAGGACCATTAAGCGGCCGACACCCGCCGCCATCCCTCCGCAGATGGCAGCGGAGGACACAGACACGAGGGAGTCCACTTCGGTAAGTCCATCTTTTGGTGGGTCTGTTTAACCGTTTGTCTGACGAGTGGGCGTGTTCGCTGACTCTTTTACCTTTCTCGCTCTTTGCAGGAGGAGCCGAGCCCAGTGAAGCGGCGGCAGAGGGTCAACCTGTGCCGGAAATACCCCATGGTCCAACTGTCCCCACTTAAATCACACTATACAAGGTCTCCCAGAAGCTCCTGAGCAAGGTAGCGCAAAACAAACAAAATTGTTTTAGTTTTTTTTTTTTTTTATAAATGTTTGAATAGTTCCTATTGTCTTGTCTTTTTTTGATGCTAAAAAAAAAATGCATAAACACAATAAAAAATGTAATTAGGAAATTAAGAATTATTTTGCAAATTATTTTAAAAGTGGGCGGGGTAAATCAGATTATTGGGCGTTCCTTGTTCATGGATCAGGTGATTAGTTGGCATGGTAATAACGAAGGTTGCTAAAGGTTCAAAAAAGGATTCTATAAACCACCATTTTTTAGATTGTTATTTCTGCAGACTGTTAAGGTGAGATACTCTAAGGCTACATCCACATTAATCCGGATACATTTGAAAACATTGTTTTCGTTTAAAAAACGCTCTCCGTCCGAATTTCCGACGTTTCAGTGTGGATGAGAAACTTCTAAATTCACCTTACTGTGCATGCGTGAAACCTCACAAAAGCTCACAGAGATGATACAGATGGAAAAATAAATAATAAAATTATCGAGCAATTCTTCAAACAGGATAATTTTATTTAGAAAAATATCCCACCATCACTGATGCCTCCAGGTTGCACTCAGTCATCATATGTTTGGTCTAAAACGTAATTTTGAGTAAATTTTCTGTCATCTGTGCAGGACTGTGATATGAAGAGTGTGCAAAGTAACATATTTTAGTAGCAGTGTAAAAGTGAATATCACATAACAGGCACAATACCGGTAAACATGAATATCTATTGGTACAACATGGATCACATGACTAAACTTACATCATCATTTTCAAATACCTCCGTTTTCACAGTCCACACTACAACGCGAAACCGGCGTTGTCGAATTTATCTGCTTTTTGCTGGTGTTTTCATTGACTTAAAACGCTGTCTCAGTGTAGACGGGAAGAACAAACCGGAGAGAAAATATATACGTTTTCAAACGAAAACATATTAGTGTGGACACTAACAGGGGTGTCAAACTCAGTTCCTGGAGGGCCACAACCCAGCAGAATTTAGTTTCAATCTAATTAAACACATCTGGTCCAGCTAATCAAGGCCTTCAGGAGCTGGTTGGTGCTAAACTATGCAGGACAGTGGCCCTCCAGGACTGGGGTTTGACACGTGTGTCTAACATACCAATCTTAATTCATGCAGTTAAGTGTTTTATTGAATTGTAAATAAATTGTATCTATGTACAATTTCCGGCCTTGATCAGTACTGTCCGGTTACACTCCACATGTGTCATTCACTCATATTTTTGTATTTCAGAAAAGCAACTTGTTGCTTGCTCATTATAGGGTATTATATTATAAATGCATGCATTATATTTCAAATTAATTAAATTGTAAATAAATATATATATAATATAACATAATTTAATGAAAATGATAAATGTTATAGGTAACGGATAACTTTTTCCAGGTATTATATTTACTTTTTTAGATCTCTGGGTCATATTTGTGCAAACCAAGAGGGTAGTCCACAGAATATTGCAATAGTCAGTAACATCAATCCAGGGTGGAAACTTTATAGCAGAAATGTTACAGAGCGAATGCACTCAATTTTATTAAAACATTTTGCACTTGTATTTAATCTTTGGATTCAAGACACTCTTGATACTCAGCACTTTTATGAAGTGAATAATAAGGTTTAATGTAATCATATAGATCAGATGTTTGTGTTGTAATTGTGTATCTTGTTGAAAAATCACACAACAGCTAATTATTTTTCTAAACAGGTTTATTTAGAAAGGTAATTTTACAATGAACATTCATATTATATGACTTCAGTAAATGCTCCTTTCAAGTGTTAAAGATTCATTCTTCTTTGACCTGGGAAAGAAGGAAGAGGCAAACATTAGTCTTCTTAACAAACATGTTCTTCACTTAACATAATAAATAGAATACAGATGTGCAAATGTCATACAGGATATGTAACATCAGCAAAATGCAATTATTAAAGCTCCATTACATCTGCTGAAATGTTCAAGTTGAATAAATAATTAATAATAATAACAATATACTTAGTCTAACCTTTCCAGAATCACGGCTCTTAACTCTGAGCTTGTTGACCTGAGACTCAGAGATGTCGGCCCGCTCCTCAGCCTCCTCAAGCTCATGCTGCACCTTTCTCAACTTGGACAGGTGAACATTGGCTTGCTCCTCCTAAAGGTTGTTTTTATATGGGTCATGTATCACGTTTCATCAAATTAGCTTTCCAATATAAATAATTAGTGTCAATGTTTCATTAGATTTGACATACCGCCTCTTCAGACTGCCTCTTGTAGACTTTGACCTTCAGCTGCAGTTTGTCAACCAAATCCTGGAGTCTGGTGATGTTCTTCTTGTCCTCGTCAGTCTTCAAAAAATACACATTTACAAAATTAAGCATTGATCCTTTACTTAAAAATAGGCATTGTCAGCACATACACTAGTATACACTTGTGAGGAATATGGTCATACCTGATAAGTGAGCTCTTTCACTCTCCTCTCATATTTGCGGACACCTTTAATAGCATCAGCTCCACGTCTCTGCTCAGCTTCAACTTCAGACTCAAGCTCACGGATCTAAAGAAAATATACATTTTATTCAAAAAAAAAAATCATAATATAAGATATTTCACTCTGTCCATATCATAACTGTAAAGAGGCTTACTCTGGACTCCATCTTCTGGAGTTGTTTCTTTCCTCCTTTCATGGCCAGATTCTCAGCCTCATCCAGACGGTGCTGCAGGTCCTTCACTGTGACCTCCAGGTTCTTCTTCATCCTCTCAAGGTGAGAACTGGTGTCCTGCTCCTTCTTCAGCTCTTCTGCCATCATTGCAGCCTTTTGCATTAATACAGAAAGTCATTAGATCCTATTTTTTTAAGTATGTACGTGTCTTATGAAACCGCTACTGTTGCTCACATCAGTGATGGCCTTCTTGGCCTTCTCCTCTGCATTTCTGGCTTCCTGTATAGAGTCATCCACTTCACTCTGGACATGAACAAGGTCCGCCTCTAGCTTCTTTTTGGTGTTTATGAGACTTGTGTTCTACAAAATGGAAAGCAACAGTTTGAACAATTTGAATGATGCTCTCAATTCCCTTGAATTCAGGGAAACAGTATTTCCCTTACCTGAGAGTGCAGCAGCCCAACACGCTCACTGATATCCACCAGCTCCTGTTCAGCCACTTTGCGGCCTCTCTCTGTCTGCTCCAGAGCAGATCTCAGCTCCTCGATCTCAGATTGCATCAGAGTGTTTCTGCGCTCCACCATGGCCACCTGCTCCTTCATGTCTTCCTGTCCTCTCAGGGCATCATCAAGGTGCAGTTGGGCATCCTGAACAGAACAATAGCTTTAGAATGAGCTTTTTAATGTGGTTTCTTCTAGGCTGTACTTACCATATGTCCGATCACTTTAACCCTTTTCCTGTCACCCCCCTTTTGAGAATGGGGGTTAAAATGCATTATTCAAACTTAAATGGTTGTAATTCAAGAGTGCTTTGGAATATATATTCAAGTTTGCTCTTGTTTTAAAGAAAACACTCAGCAGATTATTTGAAAACACTTCAAAAAATGAAAGTATGAAAAAGTTATGGAAGTTTAAATTTACAGTAAATCAAATATACTGTACTATATATTTTATTTGATATAAAATATATATTTTACATTTACTCTAAAATTACTATAATAATCTAAATCTAACCAAGTTATGTTCCAAATTTGAAGTTGATATCACAAAAATTTAACTTCCCATGAGATTTTGTTTAGGCGTAGTACCAAAAATAGCCACCGGGTGCCATTGAATTCCATTGAATTTGGTTGTATACATTCTGCCATAACAAATTAATAAATTTCTGTCCAAATATCAATTCTGTCACAAAATTTGGAACCTTGAGACACAGACCTTTCTGACAATATGTTGTTTTGTCAAGATTAGAAAAGGTTTATATCATAAATTATGAAATATAATGATGCCCAAAAGGGGCGGAGCCTGATAAAATAATTTAGAGTAGCGTTTCTATGGTAACACAACATTTGATTATAAAATCGGTTTTCACACTGAATTCTGAGTTTGTAAGCTTTCAAATGATACCTAATTTATGATAACTACTAAAATATGTGATATAATAAAAAAGGTGATAAAAAATATATTATTATATTTTAGAGGATAATATATATATATATACATATATATATATATATATATATATATATATTTTTTTTTTTTTTTTTGAGGCGCACTCTTGTCAAAAAATCATTGGTTACTCTTCTTACATAATTTGTAGCAAAAAAAAACGCAGTCAAATATCTATTTAGCAGTCTTAGACCTTTCCAACGATATATAGTTTGTCATGACTTGATTAGGATTTAATAGTAATATAGTGAAGTAAATTTAGGTTGCCCATATACGGGCAGGTGACAGGTAAGGGGTTAAAAAATATACATCCCAAAGTCAAAAAGAACAATTCCTATGCATACCTTGAGTTGTCCCTGAACGTTCCTGAGCTGTTTCTGGGCCTCGGCAGCCTGGCGATTGGAGTGGCTCAGCTGAATCTCCATCTCATTAAGGTCTCCCTCCATCTTCTTCTTGATTCTCAGGGCATCGTTCCTGCTCCTGACTTCAGAGTCCAGAGTGCTCTGCATTGATTCAATGACTCTCTGGCTGTTCCTCTTGATCTGCTCCATCTCCTCATCCTTCTCTGCAAGCTTCCTGTCAATCTCTCCCTTGATCTGGTTTAGCTCAAGCTGGACATGTATAATCTTGGACTCTAGGTGCTCCAGTGTACCCTATGACAAATATAATATATGAATAAAAATACACACAGTGTATTGATTCAACAACACAGTATGATGGATCTAGCAATAATTCCATATTGATCTCACGATACTCACTTCAGCCTCTTCCAGGGCAGTCTGAACCTCTGACTTCTCAGTCTCCACTGTCTTCTTGGCCTTTTCCAGCTCATGGATGCTCTTACCAGTCTCACCTAACTGCTCTGTCAGATCGGAAATTTCCTCTAGAGAGAGAAAAACATATAATATTGATCATAATGTACATTCATTAATCATAGGTGCTCACGTTTTAATGCTCACAGAGAACATTTAAAGGGATAGTTTACCCATAAATGAAAATGTTATCATTTATAAATTACACCCTCGTGTCTTTACAAATCCGTAAGACTTTTGTTCATCTTTGGAAGCCAAATGAATATCGACATTTAACGACATTTGAAAGCTTTCTGCCCCTCCTTAGACAGCTAAACAATTGATTATTTGACGCTTCAAAAAAGTTACAAAGAGATCATAAAACTAATCCATAAGATTTGAGCTCTCAGATTTCATAAAAAGAGATCTTAATTTTAAAGTCTCACGAGTTTGGAACGACATGAGGGTCAACAAGATATTTAGTAAAATAATTTTAATTTTGGGTGAACAATCACTTTAAGGCTGTGTGTCCACCTAAGCGTTTTTTCACCGACCTGGCGTACATTTTCAATTGTTTTCAATGAGATCGCCTCGATTTTTAAATGCCATGAGCTTTAAAAAAAAACAAAACTGAAGCGCCGGACGTTTTTTACTGGTCGCCGAGAGTTGAAAAATGTTCAACTTTGGATAAAACGCAGCGCTCATCACTGTCACTTCTTACCCAGCTGTCCAATCACAGTCGAGGAGCGGCGAAACTAATACCAAACCGACCAACTGTCACAACATTCTTTCTGTACAACGACATCAACCAGCAGAGCTAACCGAACAAAATGAATGAAAAATAATTTTTTAGTATGAAACAAATTACCTGTGAAATCAGTTATAAGTAAACTGTGCTGCGGATATTCTGTATCATAGCAACGAAACGTCTCAACAGAAAACCGCTGCGCTGCCAAAACGCTCTCAAGCGCCCAAAGCACGGCGTCTTCGGCAGAGCGTCTGGTGTTTTCAGCGGGCTAAAAACGCTTTGGTTTTTTTTCTAATTTAACGGTTTCATTCTTACGCTGCAGATTCTTGTTCTCTCTCTTGAGGGTCTCCAGTTGATCCAGACTCTCCTCATAGGAGTTCTTCATCTTGAACAGTTCAGTGCTGAGTGAACGAGCCTCTTTCTGAGCTCCTTCCAGCTCTGCCTGACCTTCCTCATATTTCTGCTTCCATTCTGAGAGGACCTTTGGTGGAGATATTTTAGGAAAAAGTTTGTTTAAAATGTTGAACAAAGCCCATTTCAGCAACACTTTACAAAGATAATATAATACGACTAAAATGGTTTACCTTGTCAAAGTTCCTCTGCTTCTTGTCAAGGTTGGCCGCCAGACCATTGGCTCTCTCCACGTCAATCATGAGGTCCTCCACCTCACCCTGGAGTCTCTGTTTGGTCTTCTCCAGAGATGCACATTTGGAGTTCACTGCCTCAACTTGTTCCTCTGCCTCTTGCAGACGCTGAGCCAGCTTCTTCCTGTTAAGTAAGACAATGTATTTTGAAGTCTAATCTATAAAATAGCTGTGAGAATTGGGAATATTATACAATAATATACATACTTGGACTCTTCAAGCTCCTCAGTGCGCTGGATGGCATCAGTTTCATATTTGGTTCTCCATTGAGCAACCTCACTGTTGGCCTTTGACATTCCCCGCTGTAGCTCAGCCTTTGCCTCCTGCTCTTCCTCAAACTGCTCTCGGAGCAGGTCGCAGTCGTGACGGGCTGACTGCACAGCATGGGCCAGTGCGTTCTTAGCCTAAGGGACAAAGTCGCATAATATTAGCTTTACCGTAAAGTAATTGACAAGTATCTGCATGAATTGATTATGCTGTATTACCTTAATCTCCTCTTCAATATGCCTCTTAAGCTCTTCAATTTGCTGAGTGAAAGCTTGTTTGCCCCTGGTGAGCTGAGACACCAGAGCCTCCTTCTCCTCCAGCTGACGGCTAAACTCACCTGTAGAGATTTAAATTCACTGTGTCAGACTTTTCTATCAGTTTATTTCAAAACAAATGGATGTAAGATTTTATAAGTGTTACAGTCAGAAATGTACAGCTGAACAATCTTAATACTCTATTATTAGTTACCATTTTCAGTTTGAAATCTTGCTCTTTGAGTACTGAGATCATTTAACTGACGAATGTTCTCGTCATGCTTGGACTTAATTTCGCTAAGTTGGTCCTCAAGTGTGCGGCACATCTTTTCAAGATTGCCCTGCAAATACAAAAGTCATTCGATTTTTGAAAGAACTTCAAGACTTGTTTGTGAGCCGTACTGGCAAAATGAGTCACAATGAGTACATTTTCAAAAATTAGTTATTTTTATTTACTTTTATTGTTATTAAAAAAACCTTAATGTATGATGTTGTATGATTTGCTGGAATCAGATTAAAAAGGACTGTGCTACACCTATTTTAAGTCAATTGAGACGAAGTAAATTTTGAGATAAATTCGAATAAAAATTTTCGGAAGGATCCAAAACAAAATCACCTTGCAACCATACCTTAAAATTCCTGGTAATATCACCAAATTTGGCACACACTATATCAAAAGCAAATATCTATAGAAAACAATATATATTAATTGATTTCCCATGATACCACAATTGTTTGATTAACATTAATGAGACAGCAGCAGCCTGTATATTTAGACCTACTGTAATGCACACATCTAACATAATGTTATCAGAGTCTGTGTACTAGTGTATGTACTGACAATGCCTATTTTTAGTAAAGGATCGATGCTTAATTTTGTAAATGTGTATTTTTTGAAGACTGACGAGGACAAGAAGAACATCACCAGACTCCAGGCATGACAGAATGTTTGCGTGAATATTGCCAAGACGAATATTTTGAAATACTGTCAGTGTGAGTAAGATCGTTTTGGGTTTAAAAATCATATTTCATTGGTTCAGACTTATGCCATTGAGAATTTGCTATGAATATTCAAACTTGTGCTGAGGGGAATCATCAGTCGTTGAGAAGCGAGCAAATAAAAATGGCAATTTTTCATGGATTATTAAAACAAAGGAAAGATTTAGGAAGGTACACCTCTCAGGAAATGTAAAAATAAAGAAAATTTTAGATGTTTAACTACTTCTTGGAGCATTGGGATCACTAGGAGATTGCTTAATTAACTAATTTTTGTGAATAAAAAATGAAATTCGACCAAAATATTCATTTGCCTTTAGCTCATAATTAGCACATGCGTATTCCAGCTCATTTTGCCAGAATGGATCACATATATTCTTCAGAACATTTCCCAACCTTTGCTTTGGCAACAGCTTCCATGTTGCTGGAAAGATCATCAATCTCCATTTTGAATTCGCTCTTCTCTTTCTCAAGCTTCTGCTTGACGCGCTGCAGGTTGTCGATTTGCTCTCCCAGCTCGGCCACACTGTCTGCCTGCTTCTTGCGGAGGGCAGCAGCAGTAGCTTCATGCTGGAGGGTGGACTCTTCAAGATCACGACGCAGCTTCTGGAATTCAGCTTCACGCTTCTTATTCATCTCGATCTGAGCAGAAGTGGCTCCTCCGGCCTCTTCAAGCCTTTCACTGATCTCCTCAAGTTCCCTGGAGAGATCAGCTCTCTGCTTCTCAACCTTGGCACGAGCAGCGCGCTCAGCCTCGATCTCTTCTTCCAGTTCCTCAATGCGGGCCTATGGTGGAAAGTAGTTAATTCAATTTTTGGTGATCTGCATTTGATCATAATGATGTAATGTTTGAAAAAGTCTCAAAATACCTGAAGCTCCTTGATCTTCTTCTGGAGTTGAGTACCCAGAGATTGTTCATCTTCTATCTTGCTAAGGAGCTGGCTTGTTTCAAAGTCTTTCCTGTTGGTGTTCAACAATGAGTAGTTGTAAAAAAAAGTACACTTTTTTAAAAAATCTGGATTTCCTGCTTTAATTACTTTTTAATTTTCTCATCAGATTGCTGCTTGTCATTCTCCAGGTCCATCACGGACTCTTGGGATAATTTCAGGTCTCCTTCAAGCTTTCTCTTAGCTCTCTCCAGGTCCATGCGGAGCTTCTTCTCTTGTTCAAGGGAACCCTCAAGCTACAGGATAATGATATATAAATATGTTCACAGCAGAAAAACAGTTGATGTGATGAATTAATATACTTAGTTTACATAATCAACTCACATCATCAACTTGCTGCTCAAGCTTTGTCTTGGATTTGGACAGGGTGTTGACTTTGTCCTCCTCGGCCTGAAGATCATCCAGTGTCTGCTGATGTGCCTCTTGGAGGGCTTTCTTCTCCTTCGTAAGCTTAACAATGCTTTCATCCTGAGCTGACATTTCCTCAGTCAAGTTCTTTACCTGTAGGATTTTTTGACCTGAATAAGCTTAAATATTACAATTCATATTCTATATCAATTTATAAGACAGAGATTAAATCTAATCTTAAACCAACTCCCCAGCAAACACAGAATGTTCCCGAATGGTCCCATGAGGTTATTTTGGGAACCAAACAAGAACGTTAAAGGAATGTTCCATGTAGGTTATTTTTATAACGTAAAGGAGAATGTTCCGGGAACGTTCCCTTAACCTTAAGGGAAAGTTGTAGGAACGTTCTGGAAACCAAAAACTAATGTTCCCAGAACCTAACTCTCTAACCTTATTCTCAGTGGCATGTTTCTCCTTCTCCACTTTAGCCAAGGTGAGCTCCAGGTCATCAATGTCTTTCTTCAGCTCAGAGCACTCATCCTCCAGTTTCCTCTTCTTGGCTGTCAGTTCAGCATTGATTTCTTCCTCATCCTCCAGTCTCTCAGTTGTCTCTTTGAGTTTAGCTTCAAGCTGGATTTTGCTTTTAATCAGACCCTCACACCTCTCCTCAGCATCTGAGAGACTCTCAGATTCCTGTTAGAAAAATAGATTGCTATTTCATTGGAAACAACCTTGCTCATTTTGAATGTAGCCAAAATTCAGTTAACTATAAAATCTACTCACAGATGCTACTTGCAGCTGCAGATCATTTTTCTCTTGCAACAGTGCTACCATCTTCTCTTCAAGCTCCTTCTTTTTGGCTTCAGCCTTAGCCAAAGATCTTCTTTGCATTTTGCAAAGTCCTCTTTCATGGTTGCCAGCTCCTTCTCAGTCTCTGCACTCTGCAGGAGAGGCTTAATCTTGTAATAAACCTTCATCCATGGCCAGTGTTTGACATTCATGAATGAACGGATGTTGTATTGGATAGTGAAAATCGCCTCCCTTTGAATAATTCATAATTAAATGGCAAAATCATCATTCAGTTTGCACATTCATCATTAATGTCATCTTTACTCATGACAATAATCACCTCCTCTCAATCATTTTCATATACTCCCTCCTCATCAGGAAACCACGACAGAGAGCCTGAGTCATTGTGACCAGAGCAGCCAGTTTCTCATCTCGCATCTCCTCAAGAAGACCAAGAAGACCAGCTTTGAAGAACACCTGAATTTATGTGAAACAGTAAATCAAAATATAT
The DNA here is from genome assembly GCA_030378365.1 of Hybognathus amarus. NCBI lineage: Eukaryota > Metazoa > Chordata > Actinopteri > Cypriniformes > Leuciscidae > Hybognathus > Hybognathus amarus. The sequence goes on along the minus strand of JAQIUQ010001843.1, from coordinate 77,204 downwards.
TCATTTGAACTGTCTAAGCAAAATGACCATGTTCACTGAATCTTTGAAATTTGTAAAGCTAAATATGAACCTTCGTATGTCCAAATCTGTAGTCGTCATGATTAACGTCGATGGATCCCAGGAGTTTCTCACTGGCCTTCTTGTTATCCATAAACTGTCCCTCTGGGATAACAGCGGCATTCAGCACCTTGTATCTGTGGAAAATGTAGTTAAAATGCTTTATATCTTCTAATTGGGAGCCTTCTATGAAATGTAATTTTCATGTGGTCCCATTTACCTCTGCTTAAAGTCACCATATTGGATTCTGCTGGGGAAGCCCTTTGTACAGATTCTGATACCCTCCAGAACACCATTACACCTCAGCTGGTGGATGACCAGGAAGTTCTGCATGAGACCTATAACGAACAGTTTACACCATGAACTTGGTAATTTAACTTCATCATGTATATTGAGAACCAAAATATCAGTACATTGTTGTTGTTTTTTTACCTGGAGTCTTGGACTCATTAGGAATCAGGCAACGCACAAAGTGTGGGTGAGTGGCCCTTAAGTTGGTCATCAGTTTGCCCAAGTTCTCCTGTGGATAATAGAAAAAAGGTTGGCATGCTTTGTATTTCTTTTTCTTTTTTTCTCAAATAAAGCAATATTGCTGTGATGCCATCTGCTATACATACCCTGAACTGGGAGGACACAGTCTGCATGGAGCCACCCTTCTTCTTGCCTCCCTTCTTCTTACCAGTCTCTATTCGAGATAAACAAAGGAACATGTATAAATGCAAAAACAAGAAAAGAGTTCAAAACTGAATCAAAGTTTGTTGTTAGAATCAGTGACCTTCAGTTTTACCCTCAACAATAGGTGGGTAGAGAGCAGCCAGCAGTTTGATAGAAGACTTTTGGTACAGCTGCACAACAGAATCATTCAGTGGATCCTTGTTCTTTTCCAACCAGCCGGTGATATTGTAGTCTACAGTTCCAGCGTAGTGAACCAGTGAGAAGTGGGCTTCAGCCTTGCCTTTGGCAGGCTTTGGTTTCTCGAAAGCTTTGCTCTTGCCAAGATGCTGATCATGTAGCTTGTTCTTGAAGGAAGTATCTGAAGCCTTAGGGAACATGCACTCCTCTTCAAGGATGGAGAAGATACCCATAGGCTGTTTATAAAAGAATATTGTTTATTATCAAAATTAGGCGATTTTCAAGAATAGGATCGAATTAATAAATTCATAAACCATTGATAACCTTCTCGATGAGCTCAATGCAAGCAGCCAAGTCCATGCCGAAGTCAATGAAGTCCCAAACAATGCCCTCCTTCTTGTACTCCTCTTGCTCCAGCACAAACATGGTGTGGTTGAAAAACTGTTGCAGTTTCTCATTGGTGAAGTTAATGCACAGCTGCTCCATGCTGTTGTACTAGAGGACAAAAAATGACAGAAACATTTACTACCTTCTGTATATCATTCATTTTGACATAAAAAGAGATAAAAGAATCATTCTTACATCAAAGATCTCAAAGCCAGCAATATCCAGCACGCCAATGTAGAAATTTCTTTGTTGTTTTGTGTCCAACATCTGGTTGATACGAATGACCATCCACAAGAACATCCTCTCATAGATAGATTTGGCTAAGGCACTAACAGAGTTGTACACCTGTAAGTAGAATAGAGAGGACATTTTATTCTGGTTCTGCAATAATTAGCCAGAATTTTAGGTTAAACACATGGCATACTGGAAATGATACTATACCTGTGGAACGGTCTGACCTTTGGTCACATACTCATTTCCGACCTTGACTCTGGGGAAGCACAAAGCCTTCAGCATTTCAGAAGAGTTCAAACCCAGAAGGTAGGCGATTTTGTCAGCCTCTGTTAAAACATTGTAAAATAAATTATCTTTGCTCTACAGAGTCTTTTGTACAAAATTATGATAAATCAGGCATATTTTTTATATTAAAGCCCAGGATAGCAAGTCTCACCCTCTGTGCCATCAGGCTCAGCCTGCTCCTCACGCTGCTTCTGCTTGAACTTCAAGTTACCATGATGAAGCACAGCTCCAGTGAACTTGTAGATGCACACTTTATCCTCACTTTGTGAAACCAAGAATGTCAATAGCTTCCTGTGAATTACAAAGAATAATACAATATATGATTTGCCATATTTAAATAGAATATGTCAATATTCAAATAGCGATGACTCACATCAGTAGCATCCAGCTCAGCTTTGTCATCAATGCTGGCCACTGTGATCTGACCCTGACTGCACATGGGGAAGTCGTAGGGGTTGGTGGTGATGAGCGTCATTTCTGTAAAATACACAGCATTTATGAAAGAGCATCTTGCAATATTATCTGAAACATTTAATGAAATATGTGCACCTACCAATCAGCTCAGGCTTATGGTTGGTCATCATTTGGTAGAAGATGTGGTAGCCTCTCTCATCTGGAAGCTGGAATGACACTCTAGACTTCTCCAGAAGATCTGTTGAGAGAATGTACTTGAGTCACAATCATCTAAAGAGTGACAAAGACAAATGTTCACAAATGTTCACGATGGATCAATGAAATCATTTCCACCTACATGTCTCAATGTCAGCACTAGCCAGTTTTCCAGTTGTGCCGAAATGAATTCTGATGAATTTACCCTGTTTAAATCATTATAACATAATAATTATTATAATATCTTTATAGAAAACGCTGTTAGAGTAAAATTGAACACAACTGACCACATGTACTGTAAATAAACAGTGGTTAACTTACAAAACGAGAGGAGTTGTCATTTCTCACAGTCTTGGCATTCCCATAAGACTCAAGCAGAGGGTTGGCAGCAATGATCTGGTCCTCAAGAGAGCCCTGTGATGTTTGAAGGTTTTCATTTACTTTCAATTGTTCTTCTATTTCATGACTAAACACAATTTATAGGCATTTCACAAATCACATATCGTAATCATCTTTTAAAGTAATATGACATAGTTTTGTATCTCGTACCTTTATTTTACTGGCCTCTTTCTTGACACCTGACACTGCAACTGTGGCAAAGTACTGGATGACACGTTTCAGTGTTCACAGTCTTTCCAGCACCAGATTCTCCACTGGTTTATAAGAGATTAGATGACAGAAATTTGAATGACATGTCAACTTTTCAGTGTATTCAATCTTTGTTCAATCTTAAATTCTATTTTGTAAATATCTCCATAAATTTCTATGTAATATGTTCTCTATGTTCTCCATCTATGTTATACTTTTCCATTTTGTCATGGTCTGAAATTAAATTAGAATACTTACGTGATTAGGACAGACTGGTTTTCTCTATCTGTTGATTAAAATTAGTAAAATATTGGGTAAATATTTATAATATTAACAGCATCATCTAATTCATCCTAATGAATTCTATAGAATTCAATTCCATAATGTCTTACCAGTCTGCATGAACTGATAGGCATTGTCAGATACAGAGAAGATGTGGGGTGGGGCCTCCATACGCTTTTTGCCTCTGTAGGCAGACACCACTTCTCCATCATACACTGGGAGCCACTTGTAGGGGTTCACAGTTGCGCAGAAGAGTCCAGAGTAGGTCTGAAATGAGCAGAGACTTGGTCAGATTCCAACAACACAGAAAAAAATTACTTAAATGCTTTTTATGTCGTTTCAGAACTTACATAGATCATCCACGCTGCATAACGCTCTTTGAGGTTATACAGCACAGTGGCTTCATTGAGATGGGTCATCATGGCCATGTCCTCAATCTTGTCATACTTGGGAGGATTCATTGGATAGACATCTGCTTCCTTAGCAACTCTCTCCTATAAATTTGATAAATGAGATTAAATTAGAAAACAATGTAATAAGTAATTTAATGAGCATCTACATGAAATGGAAATTGAAATTTACCTCCTTAGTATCAAGCAAAACAACTGTGACTTTGCCACCGTCTCTGCTCTTGATGGTTCCCTTGAGGTACAGACTCTGTGGGATCAGTCACATAGCAGGCAGCCTTGGCATCAAATGGTCTGGCCTGAGCCTCCATTCTCTCCCTCTCGGGCTTACGAAGGTAAATGGCAGCTTTGCCATAAGCGGCCATCTCTGCGTCCGTACTCATGGTGGCGGCTTACTAAAGAGAGAAAATATCAACTTTTCTATTACAAATTTCCTAAATATTCAACAAAGGCAAGACATATAAAATATAAAACACAAGAAGAGAGTTAAAGGTATGTTCCGCTTTACCTTTAAAAGTGGATACTCCACTTTTTTGGAAATAGGCTCATTTTAAAACTCCCTCAGAGTGAAACTGTTGAGTTTTACCATTTTGAATCCAGTCCATTTTCTGATATTTAGAAGAATATCAGTAACCAGACAGTTTCTGGTCCCATTGACTTCCATACTGGAAAAAATATATACTATGGAAGTCAATGAGACCAGAAACTGTCTGGTTACTGATATTCTTCTAAAATGTCGAAAATCGGCTGAATGGATTCGAAAATGGTAAAACTCAACAGTTAACTCTGAGGGAGTTGTAAAGTGAGCCTATTTCCAAAAAAGTGGAGTATCCCTTTAAGAAAAAGGCATATTCCTAAGTTTGGGCTTACACATGAATACAGACACATAAAACAATAATAGAAAGACATTAAGATAGCAAGCAAGAAGCAGGTAAGGGACCTATTAATGGTCGATTGAATATGTCTTTCTGATGATGAAATTGAAATGCTGGTGTCAGGGGACGGCACATTCAGTGCAATATGAATTGTGGCATATATGAAGTTTCACTGAGATTTTCACTACCAACTATTAGTCTTACTTGTGGACATCCTCCTGCTACAAGTATGAATGAATCGGACATTATGCATGTGTGTACTCACTAATGCTCACAAAGAGAGCTAAAGTGTTTCTCCTCTGTAGATAAGTGTGCTTGAGTTTTTTTTTCTCTCAATGGATGCATAAGAACAAATGTTTAGTAATTTCTGCGAATTAATTTTCTTATTAATTCAATATTTTATGATACATTTGAAGACATTTCTACTGATTTATATTTATGCAAATGTCATCATGGATTATAATAGCAACACTGCATCCCAATTTTGAATTTAATCTGACCAACAGCCAATTACAGTATAACTTTCCCAAAAGGGGTTTTATAGCTCTCATAGTCTCAAAAGTGGAAGAAGAAAAACAGAATTCAATACAACACAAACAATAGGTGCCTATGTTAGGAACCTAAATAAAGGGTCAAAGGGACCCCTTCCTTAAATTAATCTTACTAACACATTTTAAAAACATTTCTATGTAAATAAATTATATAAGTTTTTAAAAACAGCATGCTTCTCCAGTTTTTGTCTATAATACAGACTATAACAACATCTACTGTACCCTAATCCACAGTCTGAATCTTAAACTCACTTGCCTTTTTTTCCTTGAGACCAGATGAAATGTTCACGACCCTTGGATTGAAAAAAAAATGAATTCATTAAAATGTATTAATAACAATAAAAACACAATTACTTTTTGAGTACAGATGCAAAAGTGATGATGTTAAGTTCATTTCAGTCACAGTCAGCATAGGCTCTTACCACTTGATGGAACTTCTAAGGTCTTCTCTGCATCTCTTCTGTTCTTCTGTCTTGGCTTTTATAGAAGTTGATCATGCACACTAAGCAGAATCTATTCATGGGCAACCTCATACATTTTGATTTGATGAACTTTCTTGACCCATTTTTTGACTCATGAACTTTCTTGACCCATTTTTTGACCAATGAGCTTTCTTGACACAATAAATGTATGGACAGACTCAGAGGCATCCTACCTAATGAAATCAGCTTTAAGTCAAGACATTTTAATGCTTCAAAATATATGCGCCACAGCTACCATCTCAAAGTTCATGTGTATTATAATTATTTATTTTTAGTCTAATAATATCTTCCTTTGACATATGACACACACTGAAGTAAATAAATCCTTTTTTGGGATGAGGGTACATTCAGCCACCCCTCCCCGCTCCCCTTTTTGAATCGGAAAATATTTCACCTTCACACCAATGGAAGTTCTTGTAGCAGGTTAATGTGGCAGCAATTGGGCTAAACAATAAAATATGTTACAGATCTGACAAGATATATAGTTCAAGAATATAGAAAAATACTGTAAAATGTCTAATAGAGTGAAAACAGTAGCCTGGATGCCAGCCCGAACTCCGCCACAACATTTTTTGGACGGAAACTTTTTGGACTGGACTCGATCCATTGAGGAGTAATTATGATCGGTTCAGAAATCATCGGGCCAATCAAATTGCCAGGGCGGGCTTTATACGATGATGGACAGATTGATCTGCAAGTGATCATCACGTTATCAACAAGCGCTTAACTGATTTCCCTCAGAGATGACTGCAGCTGGAGAATTGAGATGTATAGATTCCGCTGTCGCATCTGTTGTAAAATAAATCGACAGCGCATTAATTTTAATAGACAAACAGAGAACTGCAATCAAGGCATTTGTCGATCGGAAAGATATTTTGCCGTCCTTCCCACATGATTCGGGAAAAGTGTAACTTATCAGCTGACACCGATGGTCACTAAGAAGATAGGATGTAATGAAAAGCCTATGGTCGTTGTGGTTTCTCCTTTGGTTGCACTCATGGAGAAGTAAGTAAAAGAAGCAACACTCGTTATTTAACTTCTAAAATAAGTAAGTTCTGTAGTTGAAAACTGCGCTATGCAAAGGAGTTGACTTACTGTGTTGCTCTGATTGGTTGTAGGTCTACCGACTATCCAATTGAGTGCAGAGTTGTTGTTTTTTCCTGGTTCGGTTACGACCCGCCTCATAATCAAAGCTTAATGGAGTGGTCTCAGACTCATATTCTCATTAGAATATGAGTATGACGAAGTCAGGCTATGAAAACAGACAACAAGTGTCCCTTTCATTCAGTCACGTTCAACATTTGACTGAATGAGATCACGCCAGGTAGCTAGTCATCTTCAAGTAGTATACAAAAGACCCAATGGACATTGGCCTGCGTGAATTGCATCACATGCTCCGCCCCGCAGCGCGGGTATAAAAACAGAAGTGGATGCACGCATCAGTTGTCTTTCGCTCTGGAGCCGATCGAGTTACTGATGTAATCAGTAATCAATCTGGGTGCGGTAGGGCTCTGTCCCATCTGATGGTCACGATAGATGCATCACGTGTTTACGGGTTCTAACAGCATGCTGAAGCAGCTTTCATCTCATGATTCATGTTCTCATTCTGGGGACTGAGACGCTCTTTGTTAAAAGCGAGGGTGCAGACACCACGCCTATGCCCCGCTGGGTCTAATTCCCAGGGGAAGCGTGGAGTGCATCAGGGTGCAGGTGATCTGAGGGTCACAGTGTGGGGAAATCCCGGCAAGCCCTGTGGATCCCTCCCTCCTTGATTACACCACAGCCGGTGGAGCTCCTCGAGGAACGCGCTGGTTCCACTGTAGTGGGCCGACCAGTCATTTCATTTGGGGCACCTCCAGAGGACAGGATGTTCATCACAGCATCGGAGGGAGAGTTGTGCTCTGGAGATGATGACTCGGCTCCGTTGCCTCCCTCTGGGAAGGCAACGCTGCTCGAAGCCAGTCCGTGAGATGTCAGCTATGCTGAAATAGGGTAGGGCTTGTCTCGGAATTCTCCACCATGTCCTGAACTCCGTCTCGGTTGGATGATTGGTTTCTTGGGGCAGGCCGGGTTCACGGGCCAATGCCCCGGTGCCTTTCTTCACTGTAGTGCATGAGGAGGAACTTACTAGGTCGTGGAGCGGCACCTTTCTCTGGTTGAAACCACCTTGGTGGTTGCTCCTCCCTCACTATCCCTGATGGAGGTGCAGCTAAGGGTTATGAGGCAATCCCTCCACTGGAGCGCTCTGTGGCCTTGTCTCCCCTCTAAGGCCTGTAAGTTTTCGTCTGTCCTTACGGGCAAGGCTTCAGAGCTTGTGGGCAGGCTGCGTCTTCACTGCATGCTATGGTACTGCTTCAGGTCCACCCAGGCCCTGCACTCATAGATGTGCACGAGGGTAGCTTAGACAGTGAGCTTCACACTGCAACCGATCTTACCCTACAGGGCACAGACGTTTTAGCTCGCGCAGTGCAGCCTCCACCCGCCCGCCTGGGGCAGAGCAGTCTCCAGCCAGATCTAAGCATGGACCCAGCCAGGCATAAACGTGACACCCCGCCCGATTAATGCGCTGCCAAGCCAAGTTGGGAAGCGCAAGCTCTCCTGAAGCGGGCTGCTCAAGAATGGAGTGACTGTCCTTGGAGATGGTCACCGATCTACTCCCTTATTTCGGTGGAGGATTCGTGGGAATCTTTGTTGTGTATGTCTGTTCTGCCACTGGGTCCCGTAAAAGTGGAGCCAGTGGTACCAACATTTTCACACCTCGGTAAGGAGCTCCTCCATAAAGAGAGTTTAGCTCTTTCCTGAGCATTGACATCAGTGCCTCGCTGAAAGATTAAGAGTTGTGGACAGGGTGACACAGAACATTCGCTAAGAAGTTAGCTTATGTGTTTAGGCCGGTTGCTTAGAAGGCTCCCTTCACTCAAAGCCAGCTTTACCCTAGACGGTTTGTAGTGTCAGCTTCCTGCGCCATTCCCCTCCTATGGACTTTGATACATGAGCCTTTTGCTCCAGTGAGTTCCTCCTCACCCACTTCGGTGTTGGACACGGCGTAGCTTCTGATACTAGGCCTATCACTTGTATGCAATTTTAACTTGTGTTAGGTGGGGCTCATATGTTGCGATCCCTATGGTGAACCCATGTGTTTCTTCCACGGTTCACCCCATGCGGCGAGCCTGCATCTTCCTTGGCAGGGTCCAGTTGCGCTTCCCCTGTTCTGACTGGAGCCACCTCAGTGACATGCCATATGTTGTTCTGCCCACTAAGTGCACTCAGTCCATATTTGTATCTCCACATGTACCTCCTTAGCAGGATGTGGCTTCCGCAGCGTAGACCTTAAAACAAAAGGTACGCTTTCCCCGTGATCCTGAGGAACAGCGGTGACTTCCTGGCCTGAGTAGTGGTAGTGGCGTGTTAGTGGGAGCTCATTCAGTAGTAGTGGCGTGTTAGTGGAATCCCGTTCAGACGACACGATTGACTGCGTTGAATGTGACTGACTGAAAGGGAACATCCCAGTTACTTGCGTAACCCTCATTCACTGAAGGAGGGAACGGAGAGGTAGTCCCCTTGCCACTACTACTGGTCCACCGCTGACCGGGTTCCGCTTGGCTCCTCAGCGAAAAACAACAGATGTGTGGATCCACTTCCATATTTAGAACACACACTGCAAGGCGGAGCATGTGATGCAATTCATGCAGGCCAATGTCCATTGGCTCATTTGTATACTGCTCGAAGATGACTGGGCTCCCTTACGTGATACCATTCAGGTAACACGATCGGCTACGTCTTCGGTTCCCTCCTTCAGGTCAAAGCCAGCTAATTACTTTACATGCTGTAAACAGAATATCTGGTCTGCCGTCTCTCATATCTCTCGCTGTACATCACTAGATGTTCAGATTTTGTAAAATATTTTTAAATGCAGTTGTAACTACCTTAAATTACTGAACTGGGGTGACCACAACCATCCTCTCACTTGCAGACATCCCAAGTCTCCCAGAATGTGTCATGCTCTTCAACTTCTCCTGGATCTGGAGAACATAAGAGAGAACATGTTGAGAATCTGGGGTCTCCCAGCCCCCCATCCAGCTTTGCATCGATAGGGACAAAGGACCTTGCTCCTCCCGGGCCATATAGCAACTCAAAAGGTGAGAAGCCAGTAGAATACTGAGGGACCTCCCTGTAAGCAAACAATAGATAGGGAATCCATTGATCCCAGTTAGGTCCAGATTCACTAACTTACTTTTGTGTTTGATTGAATCTCTTCATCAGAACATCAGTCTGCAGGTGATAGGGTGTGGTGACAGTTGTTGTAAAAGTTTAGACATGAAGTTTTGGGAAAACCCACACTCGAGAACAACTGCCTAAGACAAATTGCAACTGTCCTGGCCTTGACTGTCTTGAGAGAAAAAACCTCAGGATATCTGGTTGCATTATCTGTGATTACCAGCATAAATCAATTTCCAGCTTTACTTTGTTCTAAAGGCCCTACTACATCCATCCCTAACTGTTCAAATGGCACACTAATTATTGGGAGTGACATAAACGGGGGCTCTAGGAGGACCTCTTCTGGCAGTCTTCTGGCACTGAGGACATGTTCTACAAAATTCTTACACGTCTGTATTCATATTTGGCCAAAAAAATATCTTTTGCCTTCCTAAATGGCTGGCCCAGGGAATGGAATTGCTCAACTCAAGCACAATATCCCTTGCGTTCCAGGGGACCACTATTCTGGCATCTATTCCCTTCCCCTTATACCCTTATACCATCTTTAATAAGCATCAGATTTCCTGAACTACCCAATGTCCCTTTTCTAATTTCTTTTACTTTTTCTAATCTCTTTTACTTTTTAAATTTCCTAGGCTTACCTGGGTGAGCTTTCAAATCTGCCCCAAAGTTAGGTAACATACTCAGGTCCTCAACATCTTCCTTTTGTTTCTGAGCCCTAGCTAAACTACATTTCTAACCGATGCTTTCATTGCCATCAGTGAGTAGATCTACTAACACCGGTAATCATTGGATATGGTAAACCATCTACTACACCTACATCCATTAAATAGGCCTGCCCCAGTACATTAACTTGGGGTATTGCCTTTCCTCTCCATGAACATAATAAATCTGCTACAGACATAAACTACAGGTGCCAAGTCAGAATGCACCAGTTATTGCACACTTCTTGTGTCTACCAGTGCCCTAACCTTTTGTCCGTTAAGAACTACATCCATATATGGCAATACCACTCTGAGTTGCCAAACAGCTAGGTCTTGGAACGGTACACATTGGCCTGGGTAGAAGTGTTACTAGGGCACCTTGACTCTTTGTGACCTTCCTGTCCACAAAGATAACAGAAGGGTTAGGGTGTCCTACACACAACAACTTTAAAATCAGGGCTTTGTTTGACCAAACCAACCTTATCACTCACAGACTTGCCTTCATTGATGGCTCAAACTGTAGTCAGAAAGGAGTGCTGGAGCTTGTTTGAGTCTTTACTCCCATTCCACTACTTGAATGTCCATGGCTGAGCATCAAGCTGCCACAAAGGTGTCTGCTAAGCTTCAGCAGCAGAGCCAGGACCTCATTCCCTAATCCAGACTTGAAGCATAAAGCTGCTTCAAAAAATGCTCCAAAACAGTTATCTCTCAAATCTTGGAATAACGTTCTTTAAGTCTGGCATACAACTTCCTCTGGGTTTTGTCCTCCTTCACTTCGGTAGACCGGAACTGAAAACGATACGTCTCTGAGTTGAAATCATACTTAGCAAGAATTGCTGCCTTGACCTTTTCATAATCAAGAGATTCTACCTGTGCACATATGCTGCCCTAGCTTTGCCTGTCAGGAGGGGCACTAACCTAACTGCCCAGTCGGTTGTTGGCCATAGTCACACCATAGTGATTCTTTCAAATGTAGCTAAATAATGTTCAACATCGTCTGTCTCACTCAATCGTTGCAGATGTGGCTCCCTCTCAATTCTCAGCTGACTCTGGCTTTGACTTTCCAGAGATGCTGCTGGTGATGCCATCTGTCTGCTGCTTGGACCATCCTGTAGAACTGAGGGTACTCGCTGGACTGTTGGTTGTGATGGAAGGCCATACAGGATATCAATGACTGGCCTTGGTTCTGGTGTCATTCTTATATGCACTTCATGTTGTAGAAGAGAGAACTGATGCCGCATTCCTCTCCATCGAGGTTCCTGTCTGCCAGCCTTTTGCTCCATGCGGCAGTCTCGAGTCTGCTGCAGTGCGGGATGTGATTGGAATATGTCTCTCAGCTCCGCCAGTGAGACATCCTCATAGATGCTCTCCAACTCAGCGTCTGATTCACCATCTCAGCTCTAACAGGTTTCTCAGCCTCTGCTTGCACCGCCTGCACCTTTTTAGGAGCCATTCTGGGCCAACATTGGAGAGTTGCCTGCACTGGAGAGTAAAAAAAAAAATTGTTGTTTTTTTTACTAATCACTACTGCACTCTTCTGCCCATCCCAGACACCAGTTGTTATAAGAGCCCAGTAATGGGCACCAAAAAGAAATTGGTGGCCCATATAGCTCAACTAACATGATCGTTATAAAGGTGTTTAAACAACAAAACACTTCTACTTGCACATATTTGACAATCGGAATATCAGATATTTCATGCCATAGCTAACAAATTTCTGAATATTAAATATTTGAATTTTTTTTAATTAAAAAATGCACGTCACCAGGGGAACAATAAAGTGATAAGTTAAGTAAGGGTCGCCTTGAAAAACTCACACAAATATTTCAAATGTACATGCAAAAAGGTTAAATATGAACACACAGCCTGTGTTAACATTTTTTTATATTATGTAGAGACTTTATTACTTCATATTTTAAGTACAGTACAGTTTTTATTTCAATTTTAGGTGCAATACATTTGAATTTAACCAAGTTTTTTATTTAGCTGTATGTAAGCAGCACAGTGCAGTGTTAATATTCAAACTGTTTTACAATGTTTTAAGTTACTGACAATAATAAATATTCTTAATAAAAACTGCCTCGTTTTTGAGCTGTGCATAATAGTTGCTGAATATGGAATATATGGACTGATAGCTGAATAGTTACTGTACACTACTGCATTTTCATATCGGTCATTAAGGTGGTACTTGGTGTAAAAAGTTTGAGAACCAGTGGTCTAGAAAATAAATTTTGTCATACTGTTCAAAATATATAATCTATGCTCTTATGCAACAGTTTATATAATTTACAATACATTGAAAAGGAAGTAACAGAAGCAACCCTAAAACACCCATGCTTAATTAATAAGTAGTAGATTCCAATCCTTAGTGGAACCAAAGATTCCCGCCAGTTTCCCCGTCAGACCTCTAAAATTATGAGACAAACAATACTGCATAAAGTCAACAGGTATTTCATTCACTAATTTTGATCGATGATCATTATAAACTCTTATGTCAGTAAACAGTATCTCTCTCTCTCTCTCTCTCTCTCTCTCTCTCTCTCTCTCTCTCTCTCTCTCTCTCTCTCTCTCTCTATCTCTCTCTCTCTCTCTCTCTCTCTCTCTCTCTCTCGTGTGTGTGTGTGTGTGTGTGTGTCTGTGCATTTAGTAACTCAAGTCCATATTAAATGTGTGGTCAATCTGTGAATGTTACCTATATGAATAACGATTTCATTTGAGGACCTGATCTAAACTGCTTTTCATAACAAAAACATGTTGTCTCATAACACTCTACACCAACAGATACCTTCCCCTGATCCTGCTGGCAAGCTTACTGCATGCAAGTACTCAAGTCATTCCCCTTAGCCTGACCTTTCAGTTAACGAAGCTGTAATTTCAGTGTCCTCAGTGTGCTATTCCACATCTAAAGATTCATATCTGGTATTTATGTATTTTTAGTTATTTTCTATGGACTTTCTTAAAGGGGTGATGAACTGAGAAATCAAATTTTCCAAGAGCTTTTGACATCTAAGAGGTCATCATATTATAAGAATATCCTGTAAGTTTCAGAACTGAAAATGACCTTGTTAGTCCAATAAGAGCTTTTATTGACATCAGCCTCAACAAACTTCTCGTTTTTGAAAGTGTGGAAGTATGACGTCAATGACGCTAAAACCCCACCCGCTCATCAACGCCTACTTCAACATGGCCGGTTTAGCCCCGCTCACCGATTCGCGCATTCACGCACAGGTAAACAAAAGCATACCTCGTGATGACAAACCGGAGCGAGCTACCAGCAATAAACATTCTGTTGACAAAATGTTGTGCCGTGCCTGGCTAGTTTCTGCGCAGGTGGCTGGGACTGCTTCGAAGCCTGAGCAGCATCGCACTATATGGGCAGAACAACAAGCTGAAGCTTCCCATTAGCAGCCTGAGGAAGGAGTTCATGGTGACGCGGTCCAGGGAGGTCCTACAGTATCGGGATTCCAGAAGAACTCCTCGCTACGATAAGGCAGAAGGGAAAGAGGAGGTCCCTGATCCTGGAGGAGGTGCGTGCAGGAGTTGAGGAGAAGCGAGCTTGCCAGATGGCTGGGATGCGGCGACAGGGCGCCTGGACAAGATGGGAGCGTCACATGGACTGAGCTTGGAAGGCTGAACCCTACAGGATAAAATTCCTGATCCAGGCGGTCTATGACGCGTTGCCAAGTCCATCCAAACTCTTCTCCTGGGGAAAGGTGGAGACACCAGCATGCCCCCTCTGCCAGAGGAGAGGAACGTTGGAACACATCCTGAGCTGAGGTCCAAAAGCCCTGGGCACAGCCACAGCAAGAGCCTTCACCCAGTGAAGACCACAGCCTTTGTCAGAGCTGGGGAGAAGTCAATACCAGCTGCCCGGGGCACCTCCTCTGACCTGTTGGCAAAGGCGCGTGACTGGGAGCTGGCAGTTGATCTGGGCAAGCAGCTGAAGTTCCCTGAAGCAGTTGCCATAACAACATTAAGGCCTGACATTGTGCTCTCTTCGGAGGCCTCCAAGCAGGTAATTCTATTGGAGTTAACAGTGCCTTGGGAGGACCGTATGGAGGAGGCCAATGAAAGAAAGAGGGCAAAGTACTCCCAGCTTGTGGAGGGTTGCCGGAGCAATGGGTGGTGGGCAATATGCCAACCAGTCGAAGTGGGATGTCGAAGGTTTGTGGGCCATTCCCTTTGCAGGGCCTACAAAATGCTTGGCATCACAGGGGCGAGTCAGCGAAGGGCCATCAAGTTGGCCACTGATGATGCAGAAGTAGCATCAAGGTGGCTGTGGATCAGTAGAGGAGAGGCATGGCGTGTAGGGTAGTAGCGCTACCTGGACATAAGCTGGGTCGCCTAGGGGAGGGGGTCTGTTTGTTGAAAGACCCGAAACCCCCGTGATCCTAGGTTACATCAATGACGATATGTCCAGGTGCACCAGACAGTGTATGAAAAAACCTATGACGGACAAACCTTTCATCAGTGTATAAATGTGATTGAAGGATGAGAATTTCAGACTCAGTGTGTTAGGACATTAACGCAACTAGCACAAAATAAGTGTGCTAAAATCAAATCAATTCTAAGTTATTGTTTGTAATTACAATATCAAGGGTCATGTAAATATTCCTGGGATCTTTTAATAGCTAAATCAACAATGTGAAAGAAATGTAATCAGTAGGACTTAAGGGGGCATTGGACTTGCATGATGATGGGGTGGTGCTGGCCAGTGGACAAGACACATGCCTTTGGTCTGAGAGACCCGGGTTCAAATCCACTGTGAGACACCAATGTGTCCCTGAGCAAGACACTTAACCCGTAGTTGCTCCAGAGGCGTGCGACCTCTGACATATATAGCAATTGTACGTTGCTTTGGATAAAAGCGTCAGCTAAATGAATAAATGTAAAATGTAAATGATGGACTTGCATGCTGGTAAAAAATGACCTGATGTTACTTGAAGTCAGGGTTAATGGTAAAGTGTTTTTTGCTCATCTACCACCACTCTAGCAAAACCATGTGCTTGGAAAACACTTTCGTTTATTTAGACATACAGGGCGATACTCATGTTGTTGTCTCGTTTTCTTATACATTGTTTTAATTAATTTGTTGTATTGTAAGCCAAAAGAATGCTTCAGGATTTGATGTACATTGTTAAACAAACTTCAGCTTATACAACCAATTGACATACACATTATGAAAATGATCAGGGGAATGTATTAGCTTGCCTAAATTAAAAGCTTAGTTATGATTTGGATGGAATCATTTCTAATCGGTTTATGTTGTGAATTTTGTGAATATTTAAAATAAAACACAACAGAATCCTCAAACAAGTTAAAACAGACGTGCTTGATCTGACTGGAGTGACTAGGAACTCCAGTGGACTTTCTGTCTATCTACCAGGTATCTACTTGTGTTATAATGGTGAAGTTACAAATAATAATGAAATCCATCAACGCACACTTTCATTGGAAGTGTGAGTAGGGTTAACGGGTAGGAAAATTACAATGTTGTAGCAGCAAAACGTCACAAAAAGAAGACGTCAAAAATGTTTTGCATGCAAGCCTGGAAAATGTACACTTAATCAGAAATATATATGGACATCCTCTTATAAATAATGTGTTTGGCTAGTAAAACATATGCTAATCTAAACGCTACAGCACAACATTCCGGAGAATTTACGGATATTTCAGCATGAAGGGTTCACATACTCTCATGTTACAATTGCTTCTTCAGACTCTCATAACATTAACTGCTCTTATTTAAAGAGGTACAAAGACCCAAAAGGTGTATTTCTACCCAGACCTGACCAACAATCTTATCATCTGCACTCAATTATACAAAATTCACACATAATGAAGGATGTAAAGACATTATTGAGGATGTTGAAGATATCAACAATAATATCAATAAAAAATTAAGTATTTATTCAAAAGGTTCTTTGCTAAATGGATGATTCAAGTCCTTGAAAATAGGTTGAGCCATATTCAAAGCCATTGTAAATGAACATACAACAAACTGGCCTCATTACATCAGTATTACTTCACCACTGTCTTGTGTTTGTGCTGCAGCATCAGTCAGTTGCTTGGCAACCATTCCACTTCTGAAGAACTACATTGTTTGGCGGAAGAATATTTAGTTTATCAGTAGCTTTACATGTTTGTGTCTGAGTGTTTTATTTTATGAAAACTTGCCAGGTATGCAAAATAACCATTTTATAAAGGCAATAAGCTCATTGAAGCTGTATTTCACAGTTAATTTAAAACAGCCAAGAGTGTTTTATTTGACTAAACAACGACCTTTAGCTGTTCTAAATTCATTGTAAACCATGGCTTCTTGGGGCCTATTGCTTATAACAATGTATTTCTTATTACACTGTTACCATTAAGGTCCTTTATAGCAGGGTTTCTCAACTCCAGTCCTCGCGACCCACTGCTCTGCATATTGTGCATGTCTCCCTTTATTAAACACACCAGATTCAGATCCTCAGGTCGTTAGGATAGACTCTGATGCTGCATCCGAAATCTCCCATTACTCACTATATAGTGGACTATATAGTGAGCTCAGCCATTTTGTAGTGCTGTCCAAATGTATAGTGATGATTATTATACCCTATATAGTCCACTCAATGTATCCCAGAATGCATTTTGAAAAGTAGTGAACAACCGATGGTCACTAACCTAAGCCCTACATACCATCATGCATTGCGCTGATCGTAAAAATAAGTTATAATCATGTGTGGAGTAGCGCATTATAACAAAAACGCCCAGAAATCACTTTTAGTTTTTAAATTTTGGAGAAATAAGCTTAATATAATGTAATATATTTATTTTTAAAAATCTATTTAGCCCAGAGCCGGCTCGGCACCAGCTGACAGATGATGTAATCAACGGCACCGCGAGACGATCGAGTAGTGTCCGAAAGTGGCTTCTGTTATGCTGGTGAGCTCATAGTGCTCTGCTCTGCTCTCTAACCCCAACATAGGGGTTAGGGAGTAGTGTTTTGAGTGGAGATTTCGGACGCAGCATATGTCTATCCTAATGAGCTGAGGATCTGAATCAGGTGTGTTAAATAAGGGAGACATGCACAATATGCAGAGCAGTGGGTCGCGAGGACTGGAGTTGAGAAACCCTGCTTTATAGCACAGTTCAAAACATAATTATTTATGGGGAAAAAAATATTGTTGCAAAAATAGTTACAATTGTTGCAAGTCAAGGGACCCTTAATCTGGAACTGTTTAAAATGATTTTTCTTGGGGAACATAGTAATGGCCATATAGATTACTAGTGGATGCATGTGTGTGTATTCATATGGCAGAGGCTAGTTGTCACAAAGGCTATGCACCTTTTTCCTAATGAGCCTACTACTTTTTAGATTATTGGAGACACAGTATTGAGAAGTTCCACTCAAAATAATTTCAAATCAAGGTTGTGCTATAAATAATCTGTCAGTTGAGGATGATGGTACAACATGAATATCAATGGCAAGAGCTATTTTATCTTTTTCTTTTGAATTCCACTGTATAACAGTATGAATAAAGACAACATTTTTTGTTTTATTTTTTGTATTTGTGGTCTGTTCCCCAAATTTATGAAATATCCATGAATAATTCACTGAAATGCACAAGGAATCTCTTGTTTTTCTCCACAAATTTTTTTTTCTCCTTCAAGATTTGTTTTCACAGATGCATTACAATGTAATTGTGATTTCGTCCAGACGCTACATTATCAATACAATGACTTATTCATTGTGAGCTTCAGAAAGCTTTTAACCTATTGGACTCATTAAATCACAGGTCCAGCGCCAAAGAGTCTGCATCAAATTGCTCCAATGACACGTTTGTGGCATGGGAGAGTATATGCAGGAACACCCACAAACTCAAACTTGTGAGCTTCAAAAAGATTGTGATCACCTTAACACTTCTGTCACGGCAAGCAAGAAGGCCAGGTGGCATGGCTGGACCTTTCAGAGATGCCCAAATACACAAACATTCTTCCCATTTAACTCATAATGTAAGGCATTCCCAAAATGCATATGATATATTCCGGTGTGTATGTATGTTTCAGACCTCCTTAGCCTAGTTATGACTTTCTAGTTGTGTTAGTTAAACTCTAAACACACTTATATTCAAGTGTAAGAATGTGTATCTCTTTTTTCGTATCTTCCAAACATATCTTTCTTGTTACCAAATCCTTTGAAGTAGGAATGATCAGTCCTGACACCATCATTAACCATGCAAATTAGGCTGTCAGAAGGAGAAAGAAATCTCTCAAAGTTTCTGAGTGTCATTGGTCAGTTCACTCAAAATAGGTGTGAACTTAGTTTACCTTAAAGGTCGATGACGGTGGGGTACAGAGCGCTGAGCACCGGCCCGCCGCCGGTGATCACCTGGAACTCCGAAAATGTCCGATCAATTTTTTAAACAGGCACTATCTTTATAAATAAACCACAGATTTGAGCTTTAAACAACTATATTCTCGAGTGAAAAACTCTTAAAACTACATTTCGTAACTTAATAACACTAATATTTTTACATTTCGCCGCCTTGGAAGAACACTTCACCACCTTTCTCGTCGGAGTTTGCGCTCCCGAACAGCACCACAGCAACCGTTCTCCCCATTGGTTAGCTGTTCGAAACGTCACAACACTACAAGGATTCTGGGTAATATCCCACAGCAAAGTGAGGTCTGATGCACACTTGCGAAAAGGGTGCATTAAGTGCCCTTACGGTCACCCTGGAGAACACATTAGAGGATCGGGACACCTTACGGTCTTGCACCCCTTAGCGAGAACGCGCATTTGAGGGGCACAAGGGCAGAAGTGCGGATATTGGGACAGGGCCTTAGTCTTCTTGTCTTTGGATCTTTGTGTATATTAGTCTTTTCTTTTTGTTATAGCTTCTCTTGCTTTTTCTTGTTTCTCATCAATCTTATCCTCCGGGTGAAACAGAGGATATTTTTACCTCTTCATTTTTCCAGCAACTTTGGTTTCAAGTAAACTGTTTGGACTTCCAATGAACGACACATGCTTCAAAAGAAGCAAAAGAACGCTTCAAACTCACGGACAATGCGAGGGTCATCACACATGCGCATTCTTGCTCAGCAACAAAGAACCATGCAAGTATTGTGTTCAACACTAGCTGTGTGCTTACATATTGTCATGTTTTTTGTGAACACGTGGCTTATGAGTGTTTCCTATTACCTGCATATTCATGCCTTGTTTTGTGTGAGCACATGGCCTTTTTTTACTGGCCATGTGCTTCAGGTTTAAGTCATGTTTGGTCTGAGCACAGGCTTGACATTTGTGTTTCCTTGTCCCATGATAATTGATTAATTTGCTCCACCTCTCCTCCCTCGTTATCTGCTTTGTTTGCTCTCCCTATTTATTCTCCTTGTGTCTTCAGTCCTGTGCTGGTTCGTCATTGTATGTACACTGTGTTTCCCTGTTGTGTGTTCCAGTCCAGTCAAGTCTTGTTTTCCCCTCAGGGGTAGGTTTGTTTGGGTTTTTTTGTAATTTTTTGCTTAATGAATACCCGTTGTCCTGAACTTGAGTCCTTGCTCCTTTCACTTACCCAAACCTTGACAGAATGAACCGGCCATCAGAGGACACCACAGACAATGGGTACCTTCCTCTTCCCATCTCCCTTAAATGGGGCCTCAATGAGGATCCAATGATTCCAGCTTGTACCGTACATCTCACTTCGTCAAGAGGGTCAGAAAATCAATGACTTTGCCTCTGACTTCCTGGCTGCAGTGGATGACCTGGACTACAGTGATAATGCTGATCTTAAAAGGTTTTTAACACCTGACTCACAAAGCCCTCAGCCCTTGAGAGATGGGAAGGCTGGGGCACCTGGCATTTTTGGAAATGTTTACTGTTTACAACAGCATGGGAAGGAGTCCCATCTCAGCACAGATTCCCACCAAACTGACTGTTCACCCTTCCACCTGCAGTCAGTGGAAGCCCCAGCCCTCCTATGACCTGTAAATGGAAGAGGGAGGAGGCAGAAAGAATCTGCCACCTTTACTGAGGGAGATGCTGTAGCACCCCATGTGGAAGTGGGGAAGCAAGAGCAAGAGATGTTCCTGTTGCTTACCTTAATTGAGGAGTCCAACAGGACCCGACTCCAGTGGTCCCTATTATGGTCACAGAGACCATCTCTGAGTAGCCTGCTCCTCCTGCCTGTCCTGTCGCTGTTGAAGCGGCTGTCCTCCCCCTGTATGTTGCTGCTGTTATTTGTGTCTGGGCCACAGATGCCTCCCTGTTGGCTACCTCAGCTCCTTCTCTCTCCTCAGCCACCTATATCCACTATCAGTCCTGCCTTCGCCAAGAGGGTGGTCTTCAACTTTTATGCAGTTGCTGTCCTGCATGGCTTCGCAGCACACACCTCAAGTCTGGCTTCCTCCAGTGCTTTTGGCACCCTCAGAGGCTCTCCTAGAGCAGCCCGCTGCCATCCTAGAGCCCGCAGCTTAGCACTGAAGCACTGAAACAAGTTGAACCAAATATGCCATATTGTGTCGAGGCTTCGAATCAATCAGACACCCTTTTCCACTGTGACACCTAGTGGTCACTTGCAGGTGTTGATCTGAAACAACCTTGACAACAAGCTATAAAAATGTGTGTTTTTTTTTCTACTATTGTAGCTTTTTTTCTAATATGTGAAGTTTGTAACCTGTTGGCTCACTGTGCAGAATGTTATGTTGGTCCTGACAAATGAATAATAAAAGAAATCAAATGTCTCACTTTTAGAGACTTATTAAAAATATTAATTTCTCTCCTTTGGAAGGCTGGAAAAATTTCTTTGGTCTCACCTCAGGGATGCACCAATCTACTCTTTCAGTCCTGACACTGAGTCCGATGCCTGGGCTTTGTGTATCTGTCGATACCCAGATACCGTTGTTGAATTAAGTAATAAACTGGATACCTTCCACCTTATACCTTCCTTCCACCATGTGGAAGAGCTAAAGCCTCTACACTTTCCTAACTAAGACAAAATAACATAGATATATTGAATTCTTGTTTATTTGTTATTTAAACGATAAGTGTGCATTGAAAGTCGAAAATAGAATGTAATAAAACTTCGTAAAAGAAATTTAAATAAATAAAATGTAGCAGTAGAAACAAAATATTGTATTGGTTAAACATACAATAAACATTTGTAAATTGTATTTGAAACATTGTAAAATATTTGAATTCTTATAAAACAATTGTGCATTCAAATCTATAATCTATATAATTATGCATGTAGTGCAGTGTCACACCACTTATGACCTGTGAAAGCTCACTTAATCGGCAATGGCAAATTCTTTCTCACGAAGACAATCATTTCTGCTGTAAGTCTTTTTTTTCATCCACAATGTTGGAAACTGTTGCTGAACACTTTCTCGCTTTCTACACTAGTGCAGGGGGCACAGAGGTATTTTGTGGCAGTGGCAGCAAGACAAGGTAATTGGGATTTGTTGACTCCCCAGTACTGGTATGGGTTGTCTGAGGCAGCGATGGTTTTCTCTGTAAGATATCCTTGCAGTTGGACTGCGGGGCTTGAGCTGCTTGCTTCACTGGGATCTTCACACTCCTCCAAAATCTGGTCAAACTCTTGCATAAAGCTGCTCAGTGCTGCTGCTGCTTCAAACCGAGGGACCTTTTCTTGTGGCTCTGTAGCCTCTGATGCTCCAGCTGTGTCTTCCTCTAGTCTGCCCTCAAGTCTTCCTCTAGTTCCCCTATCAGTGCATCTTTTGCATGCTTTGCAGATTGTTCACGTGTAAAATATCTGAAACAGAATAAAACATAGGTTACACTAAATATGAAAAACTCAATGCTGATTAAAGTAATATTAAAAAAATAATAATAAAGATAATTTATGTTCTACATATTTAAAAAAATGTACAGCATGGCATCTCATTAATTACAGTAGTAATGTTATTGTGTGGTGATTACAAAATATATAATATAGAACTAATCACATTAGTTAACTTACACAATCTTACCTGTCTTTATATCTCAGGTTCCAGCAGGGTGGCAAGTGCATATAGGGGTTCATCTTCCACAGCGTCGAAGCGTTTTGACAGCTTGAAGCAGGGTTTTCTTCATTGTTTTGATGCCAGCATCGGCATCGCCTTCTTTAGCCAGGAGGCTTTTGAGGACGGTGACAGCTGGGAATGACATCAGCGGTGGAGGCAGTTGATGAGCTTATTTTCCTTGTTAGCTCTTCAAATGGTGCTAGAACAATGCTTGTTTTTTCTAGCAAAGCCCACTGGTTAGCCGTCAGTGTACTGGGCAGGTCATGGTCAGCAATATAAGCACAGAGGACTCGCTTCTGTTCCAGAAGACTCTGTATCATCAAGTACATACTATTCCACCTTGTTTTGACGTCTTGTTGTAGGCGTTTAGGTTGCATTTGCATCTGAATATCTTGCAGCCTTGAATACGTAAGTGGGGAATGTTTGAAATGTCCCACAATTTGTCTACCGATTGCAATGGTATCGCTCACACTCCGCTGTGACAGTAGTCCCTCATTAACTACAAGCTGAAGTGAGTGAGCAAAGCAGCCTAAGCTCGCACCCCATGTTGTCCATGGCCTTTTTCATGTTACTTGCATTGTCCCTTAGTATGACATGCACTTTATTCATAGGAATGTGCCACTGGTCAAGCATCTCCTTAATTGCAGCCACAATGGTATCGCTGGTGTGTGATCCATGAAAGTTTTTAGCTTGAAGCATTGCACCGTGATGTGTACAGCTCGCATCCAACCAGTGGACCGTTAAACTTAAAAGCGACATTGGACACAGCAGAGCTCCATATATCTGTAGTAAAGCTCATTGCCTTTACAACTTTAATCTCTTTTGAGATGTGTTCGCATACTTTTTTGTACAGTTCTGGCAGTGCAGTCTCGGAAAAATAGTGATGGAAGAGAATACCTCGGCTCTAAGTGTTCCAGTAGGCGACGGAAGCCCTCATCCTCAACAACTGACATTGGTTGAGCACTGGCAAGCGCTGAAAAATCTCAAGTGCTGCTGACGAATGACGTAGGATGTGCTGCGACGGAAAAAACTGGATCGGTATGTGGAACTGTTAATTTTTCCGATCTCCCATCCAGCTATTTTTTCAATATCGAGCTCAATATGGATCGGTGCACCCCTAGTCTCAGTCTCTCCAGAAAATTACCATTTAGTGTAGTTTATTCCAGTCAAAATATCCTCTTGCAAAAACCCACAATGTCAAGATGAGTTCACTTCACTTACACAGATGTGCGATTGTATGTTCTGTTCCCAACCCTGTCAATCAAATGCTGAATCAGTGGAGCACTCCACCTGTTGAAGCTTCATTTAGCCATAGTCACGTGACATGGGTGTTTTGAATCACACTTCGGATAAGTGTTTCGAAACATCTGCGGTTCAGGATCAGCCATCCCTAGTGCTCACATCAAACATGACTAGAACACAAACTCTCCTGCCATTGTCTAACCCCGCCCATCTTGTTACCTGATTATTTATTCATTTGCTCCACCTGTCCTCTCTCATTACCTGCTTTGTTTGCTCTTCCTATTTATTCTCCTTGTGTCTTCAAACCTGTGCTGGTTTGTCATCATATGTACAATGTGTGTTTTCCTGCTGTGTGCTTCTGCCAAGTCAGTCTTGTTTTCCCCTCTTATTAGTGTGTGTTTCGGTTAGAGCCTGGTTTCTCCCAAGGTTTTTTTTCCTCCATTAAGTCACCTGATGGAGTTTTGGTTCCTTGCCACTGTTGCTTTGGCTTTTGACTTGCTTAATTGGGGACATTTAATATTCAACAATATTATTGATCTGTGTTGTATTATTTTCATGTTATCACTGTGAAGCTGCTTTGATACAATATGTATTGTAAAAAGCGCTATATAAATAAAGGTGACTTGACTTTTTTTTTTTGCAATACCATTGTCCTGCACTTGAGTCCTCGCTCCTTTCACATTTGAGCTAATTCGCTATAATAATAATACAATAAAATAATATAAATGATAATAAATGATAATGATGATTTTTATGAGGAGTGTTTACTGAAATGCTTCTAAATTAAAAAAACACAATACTTCCTGTATTGTCTCTTAAAATTATGGAAATCACTGAAATATGATCACTTGATATTACAGTTAATAAACATTTTTGATTAAGGCAACATGTTACACAATACAGAGATATATTACTACAGTGAAATATTTAAAATTTACATTCTTGAACAAGTCCTACTGCACCTATTTGCCACATGTAAACATCTCTTTATTAATTTTTTTGTTTTAGTCATTGAGTAAACTTGCCTAATGGCCAGGCAACTTAAGGCAATGCTTAACCATATCACTGACCTGAAAAGTTTAACAGAAAACTTGTTCTTACATGTCACATTGAGTTCTCATACTCGCACATAAACACACAGACAAACCTCTTCAGATATCTCACCCAGATTCTTGTATAGCCTTCACATTAAGAATCCAAACTCTGGGAGTAAACCATACTGTAAATACAACACAATAAAAAGAACATTGCTATCATTATATAAATTATTTATTGACAATTATGAAAAAAATCTAATTTTTTATCTGCATTAGGTACACATATTAGAAGGTGATGAAGTTTGCCCAATCTGCTCTTATTGTACTACTGAGAGGCACCTTATACTCGGGTTTAAGTGGATAGTGGCAACATCATCTTCAACGAGTTAAGATCCTCATCTTCTCCCCTTGTGAATATCTTCAGGCTCCGTGTCCTGCAGTAGAAGATAAATCAGCATAAAATTAGGGTCCATTTTTTTATATATATAGAAATACATTAGACCACAGAGTATTCCTAATAGCCCATAAGGTGAACTAGAAAAAAGTTTATAAATAAAAGTTTCACTACTTTTTAAAATCATTTTTGCATAGACAAAACAATTATCGACTTTGTTTAAAGTTCTCCGCAAAATACCCTGCAATTTTTGTCACAATCCATAAATGTAAATAATTGTGAATTGGAAAAAAGAAAATCTTATGCTACTAGTTTTGACTTTATTTATATTCAATTTAGCAAAACAAAATATCTCTCAATCTGACATTTATACATGTACCTAAACATTTGAGACAGGTTTTGATAGAATTGTGAAGTGTGTAAATGTAGACCATGAAATATGGCACATTTGTAGAAACTTTGAAATTTTGGCACCAAGCAAAATTAATCATAAACCTTATAAATTTAGCAAAACTTTAATGTTTTATACATCAAAATGTTCAGTAGGTATGCTACTGAGTACAAGTTCTCTAGCACCAGGCACTGTTTTGTACAAATGAGACATTGTTCATCATGGGAACACGGTTGTACGGTTCAGACACGAGGCTTGCCCAACCAAAAACCAAAGGGATTCTCAAAGAAGGTTCCTAAAATACTTTTGTCGGACAATACAGAGGGACAGTGCCTGGTGTCTTGAGTGTTGTGCTAGCGATGATTTAGATTGAAGCTAGCAATGTCAGGTTAATATGTGATGTTAACATGATAATGTTTGTATGTTTCTGCTATTCTCTGATTCTCACCTTGCAAGCGAAGCCACCTTTTGAATGTATCCCACTGTGTGCATGTAAAATCCTTTGTTTCTTCTTTCATTATGGACGTGACCTGCATGCTGCATTGTTTAAAATACTTTTTTACGACTTTTGAAGGAGGTCTGGACGTAATTTCCTCTTCTTCACTACTCGATATTGACAAGGGCGCAGACATTTTGGACTAATGATTACCTGTCATCCAAAAAAAGCATGCACCTTATTGGTCTAGCGGGAGGCATGTGCTATTCAAAGGCTATTTATTGTTTTCACAGGTTAGATATCAGAGTGAATGTCTCTGGACAATGTTGTGAAGCAGTAATTTTCCGTTGTCGTTGCTTTGGTAAAATAACAACTTGTTGAATTTGTGCTATCAGATGAAGTCAAACTGATCAATGAGTACTTTTCAATAAAGTAATTTTTACCATGACTTTGTCTGTTCATGATAAGTTTTGTATATTTCCTATCAGCATCTGGTGAATAGGTGAAATATATCAGGTGTGAGTGTTTATGCTGATGACACATCTTCTTACCAGGCAAGTCTTAAGGATGCTTCCAGACTTTCCCTCATTAGGCTTCTGTCCATCATTGCCTCCTAATTATCCCCATACACTGATTGGCTTCATCGCTCTGTCTCCTCTTCACCAGTAAGCTGGTGTGTGGTGGGCGTTCTGGCACAAAATGGCTGCTGTCGCATCATCCAGGTGGAGCTGCACACTGGTGGTGGTTGAGGAGATTCCCCTTCCATGCAAAGCGCTTTGAGTGCCAAGAAAGCGCTATACAAGTGTAACGGATTATAAACAAAGGCAGATCTTTAAGACTTGTAGCCTTCCTTTGAGCAAGCACATTGGAGTGTCCATGTCTGAAAGACAGAAAACAAATATGGAACAAATTATGTCTATAATACAGAAATTGATTAATCAAATGCGAAAAAGAATGAATGCATAGCCTTCATGTATTAATTCAGCATTATTTTTCTTAAAGTTACAAAAGTAATTATAAGAGCAGTGAGCGATTTTGTCTTACCTGAACCCCTATTTTGTCTAACCCTAACATTTAACCTGATATTTAAGGATTCACACTATTTTTATCCAAAATTCACTTTAAAACATACATATTTTTAACATAACAGATTCGTTTTGCATAATATTTCCTCTAAATTGTATTGAATTATTTTGCACTACTGTAGAATGCCTGAGCCTCAACCTAAGCATGTACAAATTGTTACTGATGTTTGCATACATTCCAAATAAACTGAAAATTGAACTGAACGGACTGCGGTCACTTTAAGAGCTCATGCATGGATCTTATACTGAAACATCTGGGTTTTCTGTCTCTCTGTCAGCACAAGCACCACGTTTGAGTCTTTATTCACAAAATACTGAGCTTAACATTGTTAACATCTTTTAATACCATGCACGTCCTTGTCTTTATTTTTTTCTCATTCAAGCATGTTTCCTCACTCCAGTCTAGGTGACATTAACGAAACGGTAGCAATGTGGATAATCTCTAACAAGAAATTTATCGTCACCACGAAATATATCTTTTAACATAATACTGTTTTTTATCAACATATGTGTGCAATTTATAGCCTATTTTCATTCATAAAGATTAAAGAAAACTTACCGCAATCAGATGAAATCCAGTCCCTTCGATAGCGTGGTTAAAGGAGGAAACCCCGAGTAACGTACAGTGAGACAACCTTCGCATGTGCGATGACGGGAAGTTAAACTTTCAAACTATAAAATAAAAATATTATGTTTTCTCAACTCAGTTGTTTGTGTTCATTGGACAAAATATTAGTACACTTGCAGTTAATAGTTTTTAAAACATTGCACTCAAAAATGTGCCCACTCAACTTAAAATTTTGAACTGAGTTAACAATTTGCAAGTTGAATTCTTTCAGAACAAGTTCGCATGGGCATGCAAAATTCTAGTAGTATGTTACTTTTTCCATTTTTGAGCTTTTACTAAAAGTATTTCCACAATTAATTTACTTGCTTAAAAAAATGCTAAAACATTTTATAAATAAAGCATAAAAAATAATTGTAAATTAAAATTAACAGTATATTTTTTCCTGGCCAATAATGATGTTTGTATATATATATATATATATATATATATATATATATATATATATATATATATATATATATATATATATATTAGTACAGTTAGATAAATGTTCAATGTTTACTGCAAATTAGTAGTCTAACAATTTTTTTACCATCATGCATTCAATACTAATTGGCTTTGAGTAATTCTAAATTACATTTGTCATTCCATGCAAAAGGATGTTATTTAAGAAATGAATTCTGCTATGAGTTAAGGTCTTTACCGCATTCAAAGCCATTTCCTTAATGTTGCAAAACTTGCTTGGCATCCTATTTGCACGTTCCTGTAAATGTTGCCAAATGCCAACTGTGACGCCTGGCCTGTTGTGCCCTGCAGCTCAAGACTTGTCCGAACCAAACAGCCTACAGAAACATGAACTATATATATATAACTTGCTGTCTTGGCCATTTCTCTTAAAGGACGTGTAAGATATGCCTGTGTGATGTAAGTGCCTCAAATGGAATTCAGAGGGTGTGGTCAATCCTTGTTCAATTATGCTAAATAATCCTATAAAAAATATTTAAAAAAACATACATTAAAAAAAAATCAACTTCTACTCTGAATGTTGTCAATGTCAGTAATGTTTACAACCCTGTCTGAAACTGAATTAAAATGTAGTCACTTTTTTCTTTATCTGAGATAAAAAGTGGAGAAATATGAGACATTTTCAAGTTATGCTAATGGAGTGACCTGTTCAGTGTCTGAAAAGTACATCCAGGCCTACATTGCAATGCCCTCAGAGTGAATGAACTGTGTGAAAGTACCTCCAGTAACATGCCAAAACATATTAGAGAAGTATGCAGCTTGGCTAAAACGCATTCAGATGAGACGTTGACAACTTCACACCTGCTGTGTTTTTAACTGTTTTGGAATAGCTCTCATTGTGTAAATAGTCTGAGTTCAGCAGCTCATTCAGGCTTCTCTACAGCCACTAACAGCCAACAACTATCAAGCTTCTCATCACTTTCAAACCTAAATACCTTCAGGGGATATTGTGTTTAGCTCAGAAATAAACAGATAAAGCAGAACATGATTTACATATGTAAATATATATTGTGTTTTGAGGTCCACATTTTTTTTAATTTTTTTTTACAAATAAAAGAAAAGTGCATTCAGTGTTTTAACACGTGAAATGTCAAAACTCACTGAACCGCCCTCATTTAGATATTGATACATATACATTATTTTGCTTTGTTATCATTTCTAACATTTTTAACCAAATAAAACTTTTATAATGTTTGAAAGAAAAATGTTTAACAGCTTTTTATCAAGACAGTCATCAAGACATCCAAAGTTTTCTTTTATTGGTCGTGTTCCATACAAGGTCCTGAAATATGACACTTGGGTACAGTGACCCCAATCAGACGACTCCTGTCCTGACACGTGAAAAGCGTCTGAACCGGACACCCACATTCCTCTATCTGGTTTCTGCTGTCAAAGCTACATTTATTTCTGACCATGCCAACTGCTAACATGGACCATAAGGAGTTTCAACAAACAGCTGCAAGCTTAGATCAGCACCAACTAGTTCCCTGGCGTAATTTAAGGCGGGCGCACACGGTGCAAGTTCAGACACTGAGGAGGTCGTGAGATATTGCACATGTTACGAGTCAGTTAACTTGATAATCGCGTCAAAGCAGCCGGTACACGATACGACTGTCCTGCACAAATTTTATCACGAGCCAGTGGCAATCAACTTTTACGCTAAACACAGAGACTGGAGCTTTCAATGTTGCATGCAACTTTAGCTTTAGATAGAAAAATGACAGAAATGTGTGTGCAAATGATTTGTCGAAAAGCAAAGAACAGTAGCCATTCCTTTCAACATAAACTACATAAATAGAGAGAGAGAGAGAGAGAGAGAGAGAGGGAGTGAGGTGTGTGTGTGACAGTGTATGCACACGCTGTATGGTTGCTGTCACTGAGCTATAGTCCCATCAATCTAGCCTGTGACGTGGTTGTGTAAGATTTGGCAATAGGGGACAGCCTATACGCTGGTGAAAATAGGGCCGACTCCTGAATTTTTTCAGACAGTAAAAGAAATGGACACAGCGACACCCATAGACTTCAACAGAGAAAAGTGAAGTCAATTAGAAGCACTCACTTCCTGATTGCCAAGTCTACTGCGCATGCTTAAACTGAGCTTGACGACGTAGGTGTGATGTAAGCAACCTGTCTGACAGGTTGTACGTCTTCTAGTTGCTATGCCAAGAGGAATCTGAATCATTCCCCTCAGAATCTTACAGAGCTTGAGATTGTGAGTATTAGCGGTCTATGAACAGCAGCCAGGGCAACTTTACAACTCAGTATGGGCTTCTCCCTTGATTTTATGCCTCCATGTTCCCCTGATTGTGCTCGAGCTTCTCCTCCTGTCTATACGGTAATTTCTCTACTACGCGACAGAGAGTCCCGTGGTGATGGCGCAGTAGATAAGCACATGCCTTTGGTGTGAGAGACCTGGGTTCGAATCCACTGTGAGACACCAATGTGTCCTTGAGCAAGACACTAAAGCCCTAGTTGCCCCCAGAGGCGTGCGGCTACTGACATATGTAGCAATTATAAGTTGTTTTGGATAAAAGCGTCAGATTAATGTAAATGTAAACTTGTTTAAAAATTATCTGGAGGTGCTCATAGCGTGCTTGGCTCGGCTTTCTTCTCACACTGTGAGACGCTCTCTTTTTCCGATCTCTCTACGCGATCATCACGTAAAACAGCAAAAATCACACGTGTACATCCTCCTGAGCTTTGAATTTTAAATCATTTATTTCAAATAAATTATTAATAGCAACACGTTATGAAAAATTAGGTCGGAGGCCTTCATAAATGCACTTTCTTGATAATCAACCAAAATGTAACGTATAGTGTAATGGAATAGCTTGATTTTTTTGTGTATTGATTTAATAAATAAAATAGAGATCGAGAATCACCTTTGCCTGCAAAGCGCGAATCCCCATTTCCACGCCCTGCCTTAGGGTGCCGTGTAGGGTGGGTGATTAGAAGATAGTGTTGGCTGTCTCGCCCGGTAACCATTCCCTGTGGGCCATTGGAGTCCCCTGAGGAGCATGCTGTTTCAAAGCATCAGAGGGTGAGCTGGCCTCTGGAGATGATGTTATGTTTTGTTATAACATGACTGTTTTATCACTCTCTGGGACCATAACTTTGCCCAAGCCAGATCCAGAACTGTTAGCTATGCTGAATTGGACTGCAGAGGCTGTCGGGCTCGAGTGGAACCTTCCACTGTGTCTCGTTCAGTCCCAGTTGGATGATTGGTATCTCGGACGGGCCATGCTGGTTATCAGCCCGCCGCCTCAGTGCCCTTCTTTCCCAAAGTGCATGGAGAGCTAACTAGGACGTGGATGGCACCTTTCACTATGGAAAAGTGCTTCTTCCCCCCACTACCCTTAGAGAGGAGTGATGAAGGGTTATGAGGCTATCCCTCAAGTAGAGTGGTCTGTTGCATTCATGCTTCGAGTTGTTACATTTCACCTCGCTTTGAAAGACAACATTGCGAGCCGTGCTCGAAGCTTCCCTCACATGTCACAACTCACCCATCCTCTCCTCCTTGAAGTCAGAAGCTTCTCAGGCCGCTTCATTCCACTATTTCTTCTGGCCTGCTCAACTGTGCTGCCAACAAGACTCTATTCCCTGGCGGTCCAGCTTGGCAGGGACCACTTTGGGGCCGTACAGTTACATCTGTTTGCCTCTCCTAGTTCGGCCCTCAGCCAGTTGTGTTATTTTTGTCTGAGCGGACAACCCTTGGACAGACACTGGCTCCGAGCTGGCCCCGGGCTCCCCAGTGAGCTTTCTAAAAAAGCAGCTATGCAATTCATTGTTGCTTAGCGCCTGCTCAAGTTCAGTGATTTTTATCAAACTCACATGTTGAGCAAAGATACTGCTGAATCTCAATGATCTTCACATGTAGTGTTGAGCAGTGCGCTCTGTCTTGTGCGCGCATGTCGCTTGCACATACTGTGCTAACTCAGGAGTGGAGCAAGTCTTGATAGTTGCCCTTTATTGGCCCAACCAGACTTAGTTCCCCTCGACAGCCTTCCTGACTTTCCCAGAATACATTTCAGGGACGGGGCAGGATGGCACCTGCGTTCAGACCACTGGAAAGATTACAGGCCGGTCCTGAAATACTGGACGCGGAGGTTCAGGCGGCTACCGCAGGAATATGTGATATTTACCATCCCTTCTGCGAGCACCCCTTAAAAAGAGGAAGTTGTGCTCACGCCAAATAGAAGAGGAACCTATTTGTTGAGTGAGTCTTTTCTCCGTGAGGAGATACTGAGAGCATTCTGTTATTTCAGTGCTCTCTTTCCTACAAGATGGGTTGGAGTACTCTGTTTTCCTCCACCCTCAAAATGATGTTGCCTCTGTTTTTCTTGACACAGATCATGATGCAAAAGCATGGGAAGCACGTCCTGATCGTCAGGTTCCTGAGGGAACGATGGAAAAGAGCCTAAAAGAACCTGGAATCTTTATCCTCTTGTGCCTTATCTCTGGTGCAGCTGCACTGCAGATACCACCCCTGAGCCACTGCAGGCAGTGAGTTAGAAATTCTGTTTTTAAAGAAACAGTTCTCCTGCTTGTGTGGTATCTACTAGAAGATAGGGACTTGCTCGCTTTAGGTCAACGAGTTGTGCCTGGAATTTGGGCCGGCTAACGCTCACGAGCTGAGACCCCGGCCTGAATATGTGCCCTAGGTTCCTACCTCTCCCTTAAACTGGGACCAGGTGGTGAGCCTTTAAACAGTGCAGCCCTGGCTTTCTCTGTTCATCCGCTTCATTGTGGTTATAAGTGCTTTTGTCAAGGCACTGGAAGGTGGCATGGAGGGAAAATGGTATGGAGGGAGCATGAAGAATAATTGGTAACGCTTCCTTTACAGTACAGTACTTACAGCGTACTTACAGTGTACTTACCTAGAAAGTACTGGCTAATATAAGGTAAATACATGGAACAGGGGTAGGTTTAGGGGTAGGTTCAGGGTTAGTACTAGTTATTACCCAGTAATTGTAGTTACTAAAATAAGTAAGTAGTATTTACATGGGTAACTGGACTGTAAAAGGAAGCGTTACCGAATAATTTTCACACATGAATTGGCATCTCAAGACATGAATTCATTGAAAGTTTTTGGATGTGCTGGAGTATTGATGCCCCTTTTGATGGAAATAACATAACATTTATTTCCATCAAGAGGTGCAATAATTTTTGGTCAATATGTTGTTTTGACAATGCAAGAGTCAAGTATTCTGCAGTTTACTGCAGGACACCAGAGACTTTTTTTGTTTGGCACTATACAACCTTTTCAAGGTATGGTAGTGGCAAGATGTTTGTAAGGGACAGTGTTTTGAATGACCAGTACGTATATGTATGTAAAGTACATTCAGGCCTGTATTTCAATGCCCTCAGAGTGTATTCACAGTCTACTGTAATGAACTGTGTAAAAGTACTGTAAGTAGCGTGGCAAAACATATTAGAGAAGTATGCAGTCAGGCAGGTTGGCTTCATAGACTCTTTACCATTTAAAATGCATTAAGATGAGAGGTTGACAACTTGAAAGCTGCTGTGTTTTTTTTAAACATATTTTATTGAAAAACATGGAATATAACAAGAACATTCCTAAAAACAAAACATTTTATATATATTTGAACTATCTTCCCACCCACACCCACCCTTATCCTCAGCATCCAAAAAATAAGTTACACAGTTATAGAAGTTATTATACAAAGGCTAAGACAGACATGCCCAAATAGGCGACACTTCGAACCGGACTGAACCACGGGAAGCAGCGATTTGAACAAGGTGTCGCCCAAGCCCTCAACTCTACTGTCAGCGAAGCAGCGCATCATATAAACACATATCAATCAGTGGATTGAGAGGTGTCTATTATTACTTGTATCGATATTTGGTTATTTTCCAAAAATGTATAAAAAGATCCCATAATTTATGGTAATCTTTTAGTTTGCCCTTCATACTTTAGGTTTTTCTTTACAATGCAATACAATGAGACCTTTTAACTAATGATCAATGTATGGACCTTCTATGTTCTTCCAGGAAAATGCTTCTAAACATCTTGCAAGAAATAGACATATCAATTATTTGAGTGTGATAACCTGATAAGGATAGACTTACAGGAATTAAACCCAAAGCACATATTTCAGGGGTCACTGGAATTGGTTTTAAATAATTGAAGAAATTAGTGTTGTCACTTTTTGCCAGAATGTCTTGATCACCTCACATCCCCAGATCTAATGGAAGGATGTTCCCTTATGTTTTTGGCATTTAAAACAGATATCTGAGTTTTCCGGATTAAACCTATTTAACTTTTCAGGGGTGACATATGTACGCATTATCCAGTTATATTAAATCAGCTTAAATCTAGTGTTAATTGACAGATTCTTGGCATAAACACATATCTGGCTCTCTTCTGAATCTGGAAGGTCATATTGCAGCTGCTGTGTTTTTAAAGGGTCATTCCACCTTTGGAAAGATATGAATGTGTAATTAAAATGGGTAATTTATGAAGAAAAAATTTGAAATTATTTTTGAATTTGGAGCTTTCTAGACTGAGAAAAGCCAGAAAATGTATTTTTGGCTTATGTGGATGAAAGACAACAACTGCCAGAATGCACTTGCTTCGCTGCCCTAGGAGGCCACGCCTACCGGTAACAGCGCAGTAGTTAAACAAGAAGTCTAGGCTAGTCTAGTGAGTCTCTGTGATGAGTATCTGTGATAAGTCTGAAGTTACCGGTCTGTACCGGTCTAAAGCTGTACATGCAAACAATGAATGGCGACTGCAGAAAGCAAAAGCTTAATCCCGGACATTGACGGACGTACATGTGCGGAAAAAGTGGACGGTAACCCCTAAAGTTACTACTCAGCTTTCTCCACAGAACAAGAGCCTGCTATCTTAGCTTCCAAAAAAGATGGCTGACACTGTGTAATCCCAGTCCTCAATAAATGAGAGTGTTGCACGACCATTCAATAGTATAACTGGGTTTCTAATAATGGAAGGGTTAATGCAAATGGGTGGAGTGTCCCTTTAACTGTTTTGGAATAGCTCTCATTGTGTAAATAGTCTGAGTTCAGCAGCTCATTGAGGCTTCTCTACAGCCACTAACAGCCAACAACTATCAAGCTTCTCATCACTTTCAACCCTAAATACCTTCAGGGATATTGTGTTTGGCTCAGAAATAAACAGATAAAGCAGAACATGATTTACACACAGGACATATTGTGTTTTGAGATCCACTTTTATTTTATTTTTTTTTACAAATTAAAGAAAAGTGCATTAAATGTTTTAACACGTTGATATATACACATTATTTTGCTCTGTTATCATTTGTAACTTCAAATCTTAAAATCAAAGTTTTATTTTGTTCATAATGTTTGAAGGAAAAATGTTTTATAGCTTTTTTATCAAGACAGTCATCAAGACATCCACAGTTTTCTTTTATTGGTCGTGTTCCATACAAGGTCCTGAAATATGACACTTGGGTACAGTGACCCCAATCAGATGACTCCTGTCCTGACACGTGAAAAGCGTCTGAACCGGACACCCACATTCCTCTATCTGGTTTCTGCTGTCAAAGCTACATTTATTTCTGACCATGCCAACTGCTAACATGGACCATAAGGAGTCCCAACAAACAGCTGCAAGCTTAGATCCAACTAATTCCCTGGCATAATTTGGTTAACTGCAGTCCTGAGCTTTCTCTATTTGTATATTAAATAATTTATTTCAAATTAAGTATTAATAGCAACACGTTATGACAAATTAGGTCTGAGGCCTTCATAAATTCACTTCTTGCTAACCAACCTAAAGGTAACGTATTGCTTCTTTTTTTGTGTATTGAATTACTCATTGAATCATATGTTGCTGATTTGCCTCTAGTGGAGAACTTTAAAGATTACTCATCTTTTCATAGTTTCTATGCTGCTGCAGTGTAAATGAATTACTTCATTACTCATGGGTCGTGATTTTTTAACTAACAAAGGTGCATGAATACCTAACAAATATCAGTCTATATTTTAGACTATCATTCAATATTGTGAATATATATATATATATATATATATATATATATATATATATATATATGTATATATATATATATATATATATATATATATTTCACTTTATAATGAAAATGTTAAAGAAAATTTGGTAACACTTTATTTGAAGGGGTGTGCATAAGACTGACATGACACTGTCATAAACATGACATAACATCTGTCATGAACATGTCTTTATGAATGTTTATGACTGTTGTCATTAAGTGTCATTCGGTAAATTATGACACTTTAAATGCAAAGTTGACATTGTTTAAAATGTCTTTGCTATGACAACTTGACATAACCAAGAAATCATAACCTGTTAACCTGTAATCATATGTTAAGGTTGGTTTTAACTTTGGTTGTCATGACACCATTATAACTGTGACATGAATATTTTACTTGTCCTCAAGTAAAGTGGAACACATTGTACTAGTTATAAAGATGTCATTAAGGGTCATTACACTGTCAAATGCTTTAACAACAGTGTCATTAATATTTCCCTTTACCTCAAGTAAAGTGGAACATGTTGGACTAGTTATGATTTCTTGGTTAATGTCAAGTTGTCATAACAAAGACATTTTTGTCTTGGTTAATGTCAAGTTGTCATGACAAAGACATTTCTGTCTTTGTTAATGTCAAGTTGTCATAACAAAGACATTTTTGTCTTTGTTAATGTCAAGTTGTCATAACAAAGACATTTTAAACAATGTCAACTTTGCATTAAAAGTGTCATAATTTACCGAATTACACTTAATGACAACAGTCATAAACATTCATAAAGACTCCTTCATGTTCATTACAGGTGTTATGTCATGTTTATGACAGTGTCATGACAGCCTTATGCACACCCCTTCAAATAAAGTGTTACTGAAAATTTATTATAGCCTTCAAGGGGAAACAAAAAACTCATCCTGTTGACTGATATATTTAGACCACATTTCAGAATAATAGGAAATATAAAAACTGTATTTTTAGAATACTAACAAGTATTTTTAGAATACTAGAAATATACATATGGTTATTATGCAGTGTATTAAAACTACAATACAAGATTCTTTATATTAATAGGTCAATTAGGAATGCTTTTTCTTCACTCTTGTCCAGATGTTGTACTAAGTCTAAATTTCAATCACTTAGCTACACATCAGATAGATCCAGGGGTCAGATTATTACAAACATGCAGTGCAGAACTTTTGGTTGGAACTGTAAAAGAGAATCAAATATAACCTTTCTTTATTTAGAAATCTTAGCATGCTCCCTCGTGTGGCCAAGTAGTGTAACTGGATTGTGAAAGCTACTCGCTAGCAACCATTTATATTGGGAAGACAGAGTAGTCTTTTGCCAAGAAGTGTAATAGGAGCTTAAAGAGCAACATTCTCAATCCAAATATCAGGAGGTTGTTTGTATCATTGGAAACATTACCACAGCGAATTGTAATACTTTAAATCCTATAATAAGAATATAACCCACCCCACTCTCCTAGGTTCCCAGCTGTATGTCATTTCCAATCACACAAACCTGTACGTCATCATCACTCCCACTTCAAAGCCACACTCCTCACCACAATTGGCTTTATGCACAGCTGCGCTACTTCCTGAACTTCAACCAGCTCCTTGTTTCCTGTCTGCCATTATTGGACAAACTTGATTAATTCAGGTGTGCCTGATTGTTGTTGTAACTACTGAGGTCAGACATACCTGGATTAATCAGTTTGTCCAATAATGGCAGACAGGAAACAAGGAGCTGGCTGAAGTTCAGGAAGTAGTGCAGCTGTGCATGAATCCAATTCATTGTCCAACCTCGTTTGTTGGACGTGGACTATTTCCCCGTCTTCAGCGTCTTGCTTCCCTCTGTCTCCACCAAGATCACCTTTGGACTCCACTGCCCTGCTCATCTGAAACCGTGACTACTGTCACACCCTGTATGTACTGTTACACCCTATACTATACAAGATATATATATATTTATAAATGCTGATTTATATGGAATAATAAGACTATATTTATATTGAAAAATAGGACAGATTTGGCACACATGTAATCTGACATGTTATCTCAGAGCAACTCACTGCTAATGTGGCTCGAATCAACCTCTGCATGAGTCACCTTCAGTTCCTGCTCACACAACAGTTCCTGAGCCTCATACACCCTCAGCAGGGGAGAATGGTGAAGGAGCCCTACAGCTCAGCACAGCCTTACTGAGAGTCATCGTAACTGTCTCTCATGATCTCCAGGTGTTGTGTGCCATGATATCGGGCCTTCTACACTTTCTCTTTCTCTACGGCTTTGTGTAGATTTTCATTGAAGCTGTGTTGCTCTTCATCTGTGTGAAGAACCGATCACAGTTCACCTCCAAAGAGGAGATTCCTGTCGGGCTGGTTCCAGAAGTTCACAGAAGTGAACAGTGGGTGGTTGTTATTGTTGTTTCTTTAAACAAATTTGATTAGATGGAAATAAAAAGGTCAGGGA
This sequence comes from Hybognathus amarus, assembly GCA_030378365.1. Classification (NCBI taxonomy): domain Eukaryota; kingdom Metazoa; phylum Chordata; class Actinopteri; order Cypriniformes; family Leuciscidae; genus Hybognathus; species Hybognathus amarus. Next base: position 38,508 of record JAQIUQ010001843.1, on the reverse strand, counting down.
TTATGAGCCATTTTTGTTATGAGATAAAAGTACAGCTTTGACAAGCTGTATTAGTGTTGTGCACAGAATTCAAATCTGTAATATTTCGACAGTTAACACCTAACTTTTGGAAAGTTTAATTCAGTAACTATATTGTGTTTGCCTTCAAACAGCTGATGAATTAAAGGAGATAAAGGTTTTATATTGAGTTTTCTGGGGAATTTTTGTGTCATAATAGCAGTAATGGAGCTGTTGATCATGTCTTTGCAGTTAAAGTGATACTCCACTTTTTTGGAAATAGGCTAATTTTACCACTCCCCAGAGTTAAACTGTTGGGTTTTACCGTTTTCAAATCCATTCAGCCGATTTTCTGATATTTCTGTTGTGTCAAATTTAACATACAACCTGTGTCGTTTCTTTACACATCCCTGTGTTTATAAGAATTACACATTTTGTGTTACGTTTAACACAACTAATGTGTTACACAGCAGTGTGTTGTTAAACCTTTTACACACTAATGTGTTATAGTAACACAACTTGTGTCAAGATGCGTCACATGTGACTGTAGTCTGGAGTGTATTTGCCAGAGTTAATTCCTGTGTGCTTACAAAAGTGTTTGGATGAACAATGACACGTATTGGTAACTTGTGTTTATGTAGTCCAGTGATGTTAATAGAGTTTGTTTGAACATTTGGATGTTTTAGACATCATTAATCTACATAGACAAGCTCTTATTAAGAATGAACAGAGGTTTGATGTTTCATTTCAGTTTTATTTTAAGTCACCAGAATCGTGATTAATGGCTCCTTTATTTGGGCTCTTGACCCTTTACTCTTGTTTTAGTGTTTCTCTGGCTGCTGTAACTGTATTTTAATCAAATACATCTGTTATGGTGAGAGAAAATATGATCAGATGGTTCTTGATGATGTCATAATCAGCAAGTTATGATCAAGCTTTGAGTATATGGATGGTGTGCATTTATTTTAATGATGTATTGTTAGTTCTGAAGGATTTGTGAAACAACATCCAGCTATCCAAAAGTGCAGAATGACAAAAAAAAAGTTTAAAGCTACAACAGAAACCAGTCAAACACAGATATCAAGAATCAGCGTTTGAATCTCAATAATGGTGACAAATGAAAAGTTTCATGCTGCAATGCATGCTGGGACTTATGGATGAGCTTTGTACTGAGAGACGCTTTGCCACCATTGTTGAGTCACATGGTGATTCTTGATGTCTGTATTTGACTAGTTTCTGCTGCAGCTTTAAACTTTCTCTAAACATATATATTTTTTTTAAAAATTAGGTAGATTAAATAAAAAAGGTAGCATACACCATAATATCCTGTACACACTGAGTACTTATAATCAAATATAAGCTAATCACAACATGCTAACCTTGCTTACTCTTTTAAAAGTAATCTCTTAAACGTTAAACTTATCTTGCTATGTTCAAAAAACATTATGTTGAAAGATCATCTGATGATCTTTTTCCTCAAGGTAGTTTCAGCTGTTTCAGATGTGCAATATAAATACATAGAAACAGCAAACAGAGTAACAAATGGTAAAGAGTGAAGGGTCAAGAGCCTAAATAAAGCTGCCACTAATCACGATTCTGGTGACTTCAAATCAAACATTCAATGAATCGTCAACACAAAACCTCAATTAGTGGTCTGACAGAAATAAATTGTTTGTTATAATAAATTGGTTATTAATAACAAGTAAAATCAGCATTTATATAAAACATTGAAACAGAGGCATGATGTGATTGGCTGCCAAAAACACTCATTAATCTGAAGTTTTTTATAAATTAAGATTTTATTTATTTAATGTAATGTATTGTTTCATTTATTTTAGAGCTTGTTATGGGATACCATATAAAATATACTACCTATAATTAGGTTCATAAACACAAACTTCCATCCACCCATTGCTATTCTATCCAGTTACATTTTAACACACATTGTGTGTTAAAAAACTGAACATCTTGCGTCAAAATACCATCAACACATGATGTGTGTTGTTTTTTAACACATCTCTTTTTAAAGTGTAGGAAAAAAAAATACCATGGAAGTCAATGACACCAGAAATTGTCTGGTTACTGATATTCTTCTAAATATAAAAAAATTGGCTGAATACATTCGAAAACGGTAAAACTCAACTGTTTAACTCTGGGAGAGTGGTAAAATGAGCCTTTTAAAAAAAAAAAGTTGAGTATCCCTTTAAACATGATTCTCTTCCATCAGGATCATCATCAGTCTGATCTCTCACAAAACTAAACACTAAAGTTTCACAGATGAAACAAACCAAGTTACAAACATTCTAATGTAACTGATCTATACAAAAAATCGGTACTTTCCTGTTATCCGGATCCCACGATGCCTACCGCTCACCCCGCCCCTAAACCTACCCGTCACTGGGGTTAAGACCAATCATTGATGACTATAGTTCTGAAATGGTATATGGTGGGGTCTGGATAACAGGAAAGTACCAAAAAAACACAGTCAACAAAGGCGTAATTCAACACAGGCACCTTTCTCTTTAGGATTAGCATGTGAACATTGGCTCTGTTTGTGGTTCTTGTAGATCTGTAGATTATCTTCCTGATCTGTTGTGTCCTCAATATTGAGGTCATAAATTTTTCCATGCTACTCTATAAATAATCCATTTGACTGTCTCCACAGACATCATAAGAAAGAAATGCAGTATTTACTTCTGAAACTCTACTTTCTTAAAACACATTTTCTTAACTGTTTATTACAAACAAAATTCATTTTAGGTTCATGAGTTTCAGAAGTTAAATTCATTTTAAGACACGGCTCTGCTCTCTGTTATTGAAGCACTGAGACTGGCAAGAGCAGGTTCTAAATCATTAGTATTCATCTTTCTGGATCTGTCTGCTGCTTTTGACACAGTTAACCACTAGATCCCCCAGTCATGATGACAATGGGTATTAGTGTCAGAATTTTTAAGATATCGGCCGATGAATATTTCCGTTTGGCCGATATATTTCAAAACAGTTTGTCACAGTGCGTTAGCGCTTTTTTCCACAGGCACAAGCGGAGCATGAATTCAGCGAGCATGAATTAACTGAGCATAATAGTGAGCATTAATCAGCATTCACTTTCTAACTTGACACTACATTGTATCAAGTCCGATGATTAGCACTCCAACATGCAGCGAAGTCTCATTAAAAAACAGCTGCGGTAAACAACACTGTCTGGTAAGTAATAATGACAATGTTTACTACACACAATATTATGCCAATCATGTAAGGTCATTTTTGATGAAATGCACTCACCTAGGATTATTGAGGAACACCACACTAATACTGTGTTTGATCCCCTTCCGCCTTCAGAACTGCCTTAAATCTATGTAGCATTGATTCAACAAGGTGCTGAAAGCATTCTTTAGAAATGTTGGCCCATATTGATAGGATAGTATCTTGCAATTGATGGAGATTTGTGGGATGCACATCCAGGGCACAAAGCTCCCGTTCCACCACATCCAAAGATGCTCTATTGGGTTGAGATCTGGTGACTGTGGGGCCATTTTAGTACAGTGAACTCATTGTCATGTTCAAGAAACCAATTTGAAATGATTCGAGCTTTGTGACATGGTGCATTATCTTGCTGGAAGTAGCCATCAGAGGATGGGGACATGGTGGCCATAAAGGGATGGACATGGTCAGAAACAATGCTCAGGTAGGCTGTGGCATTTAAACGATGCCCAATTGGCACTAAGGGGCCTAAAGTGTGCCAAGAACATCCCACACCATTACACCACCACCACCAGCAGCCTGCACAGTGGTAACAAGGCATGATGGATCCATGTTCTCATTCTGTTTACGCCAAATTCTGACTCTACCATCTGAATGTCTGCAACAGAAATCGAGACTCATCAGACCAGGCAACATTTTTCCAGTCTTCAACTGTCCAATTTTGGTGAGCTCTTGCAAATTGTAGCCTCTTTTTCCTATTTGTAGTGGAGATGAGTGGTACCCGGTGAGGTCTTCTGCTGTTGTAGCCCATCCGCCTCAAGGTTGTGCGTGTTGTGGCTTCACAAATGCTTTGCTGCATACCTCAGTTGTAACGAGTGGTTATTTCAGTCAAAATTGCTCTTCTATCAGCTTGAATCAGGCGGCCCATTCTCCTCTGACCTCTAGCATCAACAAGGCATTTTCGCCCACAGGACTGCTGCATACTGGATGTTTTTCCCTTTCACACCATTCTTTGTAAACCCTAGAAATGGTTACTGCGTGAAAATCCCAGTAACTGAGCAGATGTGAAACTAGCTCTTCTGGCACCAACAACCATGCCACGCTCAAAATTGCTTAAATCACCTTTCTTCCCATTCTGACATTCAGTTTGGAGTTCAGGAGATTGTCTTGACCAGGACCACAACCCTAAATGCATTGAGGCAACTGCCATGTAATTGGTTGATTAGATAATTGCATTAATGATAAATTGAACAGGTGTTCCTTGTAATCTTTTAGGTGAGTGTAGAATGGTTAAGATTGAAATTTGTACAAATGCTGCTGTTCTGAGAATTGTAAGTGTCTGTGTTAGAATACCTCCCCCACCCCACCTCTGCAGTAAGCAGCAGTAATTATTTGTGACATTTAATAATTTAATCTAAAATGTTTTTTTGTGCGTGTGTATGTGTGTTTTCATTCTGCTAGATGACTGGACAGAAAACAAATCCCCTGTGGGAATACTTTAAAAAGACAACACCAGGGTATGCAAAGTGCCATATTTGCAGTGACATGGTGAAACTGGGGAAGAAATAAATAACAAAAACATGTGGAGTCACCTAAAGTCTCGCCATGCATCTGTGAATGAAGCACAGAAGAAAAGAGATGCTGCTTCAAGCTCTGCCTCTGTGAGCAAAGTCCAGACAACACTCACACACATTTTTGACATGCAAAGAAAATGGCAAAACTCTGATCCTAGGTCAAAAGCTATTTAAACATTAATAACAGAGAATGATTGCCACAGACAATCAGGCCTTTTAGCATAGTTTCAGATGTTGGCTTTAAACAGTTGCTGGCTGTGGCTGAGCCAAGGTACACCCTAAAAAGTGAAAAATTCTACCACACAGATATGCTTGACAGTGCTCACAAAAACAGCAACAGATAAAACTTTGATTGCACCTGAGAATGCTGGATCCCATTTTGCTTTCACCACAGACTGTTGGTCTGGAGAAGCTGAATTGCCGATGAGCCTCACCTGCCATTTTATTGACAAGAACTGGGAAAGGAGACAAGTTATATTGAATGTAAAGGCCATGTTTGGCTCTCATTATGATGTTTTATTAACAAAGTTCGGGAGAAGCACGTTCAGATAATTATCACAGGTGGAGAGCGCTCAGCAATCATGATTAAATCATGTCTCATTAACAAAGTCCAGGTGAAGCACATTCAGATAATTAACACAGGTGGAGAGCACTCAGCAATTATGATTAGTGTATATATAGTCTCAGCAGCCTCACCTCATTTCTCTGACAGTATAGCAGCATTTGGCCATGCCCGAGCTCTTCCCGTTTCGAATAGAGAATTGTTCGTCCTTCAGAACCAGGAATCTTTGCCGCAACCTGGTATTATCTCGTGGGCGTCAGGGCAAACAAACGGGTCTTCGAAACATCCGCAATCTACTTCCATGTATCTGACCATTCAATAATTCCTGCCATAGTGAAATGGACAAGGCAATGCTGCCCTCTTAACGCAAAGGAACGGACCTTCCTCCAGTGTCAGGCCGCAACAGGCTGTAAGCTAAGCCACCCTGCAGATTCAGTCCCGGTTGATCCACTCTCAACATCTGCCAGGTCAAATCTGTGAGTGCTTAGCTCAACGTTCGTGTTCCTGATTGAACTTCGCATCGCTTCAATTGTTGAATGACGAGCAAGTTATGCTATCTGGATACTAATAGTGATCGGAGGATCACACGTTTTCTGTAGTTTCTGTACAAATGATTTACGTTCCTTGAACACAATGCTTCCTTATGGCGTAAACTCGCATGTAAACAGCAGGACCGAGAATCGATTCCAAAGATATCGATTCCGAAGGCGAGACAGGAATTAAGAGTCGATTCCAAAGGTTAGGATCAGATTCCATAAGGGGAATCGACTCTTAAGAGTTTTAAAGCAACACAATGGAACTCTTCCACTTCGGTCGCCCTACTGTTTGGAAGCAGACAAGGTAGAGTATGATTCATGACTTTATGAAAGACATCCCAAACTAAGAAAGACTAAATAATTAATATTATTATATAGATAATACTCATTTCATACTTTCAACATGCTTATTAGAATAAACATTTCAACTCAAACGCGATTTGAAAGTCATTAGTAAATCCGCGATTTCAATGCACAAATCGGAATCGATAATGATAGCATGCTAAATATGTAACATGTTAGTGTTAAAACATGTTAATACAAGACATTAGTGTGTACTTGCTACCAGAGCGATGATCTCTTCTCTACTACCAGCATTACTCGATTCATGACGATAAATGAAGGAACAGATAGTTTCCATAACATTTCCAGACAACAAATTATAAAAACAGATAGTTTTAGTAGGCTATGCAAGCAATATACTTACTAGTCTAACAGCACAACGGCCAAATCAGCATCGAGTAGACAACCCTCCGCATCCTTGAGCTCACGCCAGCGAGCAAACACAGAACCAATATTGATTCTTGTCCGGCCTCTTGCTTTATCACTAAGCCTCTTCCTCTTTTGAGTCTCCTCAGACAAAACCTTTGTCTTCTTAGTTGTTTTTTACCGCTTCAGTCATAACGAAAAGAAACGCCGGCTGTTCACTCACGTCTGAATTGGAGTAACAGGTGGGGGAAGTGACGTATGCCGTAAAGCAGTCGAATTTTGTAGTTTATTTTTGTGCACGGGGGCTGCCCCGAAACCCGGACTTACATAGTGCCAGTAAAAGCGATACAGACCACGTCAGGCTATGGCAGACGTGTCATTTAACTTATTTTAAGTCGATGTACCATCACAAGGGTCTCGGAAATAGATTATGAAGGTTGATAAACTACATAGTGTTACTTTAACACAAACCGTGGCTGCAACCGATTTCATTTGTCAACACAACCAAGTCACCCGTAAATAAATAAAGTCCAGACTAATTCAAACCCACAGCTTTACCATTTGGTTTACCGATTAAGAACGAACAAAATCGGCAGGAAATGCGACCCTTAGAAATGACAAATAAATAAATAAAATGAGAAAATAAGGGGGCTTTTACACGGGGCTGGTGTGCTGCGAGTCCAGAGCACGTTTGTTCCCAACGCCCCCTGCAGTGTGGGTCTGGTTTCACACTCAAATTGATTTTATCGTGCGTTTTTGAGTGAATCTTACATCATCGCAAACGTGCACGGCGCATGACAGAAAGCAGAACGTGGGTAAATATTGTGTTTTATTTATTTACTTATTTATCTTTATTAAATTGCTGCTCATGTGCAGTTGAGTGAACAATACAGGTTTACTGTGCGTGTGTCACATAAGATGGACTTCTGCTGCTTGCAAACGGACTCTTAAGGAGACAGTGGATTTCCAAATGTGTTGCTCTGATTCCACGCACAATGCTCAAATACACTGCAGGCTCACTCGCTCATATCCAAGGTAATTCCTCAACATTTTCATCCCCTACCTATTTAACCGAATACATCACAATAAGCTAAAACGCATGCGCAGGATACTTTATTTCCTGAACAAGCGTGCACCCGAGTCCATGCTGCACTCACATACACGCAAAGCCGCGGCACGGTTTGGGAGCAACCAAACTCAGACCACCTCCTCCAGGTAGTCTCGGGTTCGGTACCCAGTGCACACCCGGGTCCCATGACTGCATTCACATTAGCGATTTTTTCATGCGAACCGTGCCCCATTACGTACTTAACTGCCAGGGCGAAAGCTCCCTAAGCCATTTTCAAACATTAATAAAGATGCGCATGAACCTTTCAAAGATTTAATCTCCCCTCTTTTTCGCGTCTTTGATTACGCTCAAGAAGATGATCATCGGCCCGCCAGGCCCCAATCTACTTCCCCCTTCGCCCGGCTGCACACCACAGCTCAATTTGCACAGGTACGTTTCTCCACTGCCACAGCAGTGATGTCTCCTCTGCTCCCACTGGAGCTCTGTTTCTCTGACTAATTCTCTACACTTCCACAGCAGTGATGTCTCCTCTGCTCCCACTGGAGCTCTGTTTCTCTGGCTAATTCTCTACACTGCCACAGCAGTGATGTCTCCTTTGCTCCCACTGGAGCTCTGTTTCTTTGGCTAATTTTTCCACTGCCACAGCAGCGATGTCTACTCTGCTCCCACTGGAGCTCTGCTTCTCTGGCTAATTTTCTCCACTGCCACAGCAGTGATATCTTCTTTGCTCCCACTGGAGCTCTGCTCCTCTGGCTAATTCTCTACACTGCCACAGCAGTGTAACTCCTCTGCTCCCACAGAAGCTCTGTTTCTCTGGCTAATTCTCTACACTGCCAGAGCAGCGATGTCTACTCTGCTCCCACTGGAGCTCTGCTTCTCTGGCTAATTCTCTACACTGCCACAGCAGTAATGTCTCCTCTGCTCCCGCAGAAGCTCAGTTTCTCTGGCTAATTTTCTCCACTGCCACAGCAGCGACGTCTACTCTGCTCCCGCAGAAGCTCTGTTTCCCTGGCTAATTTTCTACACTGCCCCAACAGTAATGTCTCCTCTGCTCCCACTGCAGCTCTGTTTCTCTGGCTAATTTTCTACACTGCCCCAACAGTAATGTCTCCTCTGCTCCCACTGGAGCTCTGTTTCTCTGGCTAATTTTCTCCACTGCCACAGCAGTGATGTCTACTCCGCTATCACAGGAGCTCTGTTTCTCCGGCCAATTTATCCACTGCCACAGCAGTGATGTCTTCTCCGCTCCCGCAGAAGCTCTGTTTCTCTGGCTAATTTCTGCACTGCCACAGCAGTGACGTGTCCTCTGCTCCCACAGGAGCCCCCTCTCTCCAGCCAATTCTCCACACTGTAGCAGCAGTGTGCCTCCTCCGCTCCGGCAGGAGCCCCGTCCCTCCGGGCTCATCCATGCCTCCTCTAGCTCTGTCCAGCGAGCATTGGTCCCCCCAGCGGATGTAGCATGCATCTATCTCCACTCTCTTCCATCCAGCGAGCATTTGGTCTCCCAGTGGATGTTCTAGGTACTCATGCTGCGTTCCATTATTTTATGCATGTCGAAGTCCGGATAAAAAGACAGACGTAGCCTAGCAACACGCCCCCTTTCCTCGGATGTCCCAGCTCGAAGTCAGACAAACGGGAGGACATAGAGCTAGAACTCGGACGAAATCCAAGTTGGTCGTGCCCTGTGACCCACATAAATCATTTTCGGACCGATTTGGTCATTTAAACGAAGAACCTCTCGTCGCCCATCCAACCATAACAGCAACGCAGTGCGAGAAATCTCCTGGCCAAGTACCTATTTTCTCTTTTGCTGGTTTCTCTTCTTACCGAGCAGGCTTCAGTCCCACAGCGGACACAGTGAGCACTCTTCCGGGAGAGCACTTATGTTTTCTCTTTCATCCAGCGACGCAGTGTGAGAAAATCTCCCGGTTGAGTGCTCATTTTCCTCTTTACCTTTCTGCCCAGCAGGCTTCAGTCCCCAGCGGACGCAGTGAAAACTTCCGGTAGAGCATTTATGTTTTCTCTTTCGTCCAGCGACGCAGTGTGAGAAAACCTCCCGGTTGAGTATTCACTTTAACTCTTTTCAGTTTCCTCTTTGCCCAACAGGCTCCAGTCCCACAGCGGACGCAGTGAGAACTTTCCGGTAGAGCATTTATGTTTTCTCTTTCGTCCAGCGACACAGTGTGAGAAAGTCTTCTGGTTGAGTACTCATTTTCCTCTTTACCTTTCTGGCCAGCAGGCTTCAGTCCCAGCGGACGCAGTGAAAACTTTCCGGTAGAGCATTTATGTTTTCTCTTTCGTCCAGCGACGCAGTGTGAGAAAACCTCCCGGTTGAGTATTCACTTTAACTCTTTTCAGTTTCCTCTTTGCCCAACAGGCTCCAGTCCCACAGCGGACGCAGTGAGAACTTTCCGGTAGAGCATTTATGTTTTCTCTTTCGTCCAGCGACGCAGTGTGAGAAAATCTCCCGGTTGAGTACTCATTTTCCTCTTTACCTTTCTGCCCAGCAGGCTTCAGTCCCAGCGGACGCAGTGAAAACTTTCCGGTAGAGCATTTATGTTTTCTCTTCGTCCAGCGACGCAGTGTGAGAAAACCTCCCGGTTGAGTATTCACTTTAACTCTTTTCAGTTTCCTCTTTGCCCAACAGGCTTCAGTCCCACACCGGACGCAGTGAGAACTTTCCGGTAGAGCATTTATGTTTTCTCTTTCGTCCAGCGACGCAGTGTGAGAAAATCTCCCGGTCAAGTACTCATTTTTTCCTCTTTTCATTTTCCTTCCTCTTTCCCGTCTCCTCTTTTCCAGCAGCTTGTCTAACAGGCCAGCCCGCCAAACTCGGCACTCATTTGGGGGGTCTTTAGTCCGGCGGCTGTCCTCTGCTTTTTAGCTTTTGGGGGGAGTACTCTGGGTTCGGGCCGAATTCCGAGCTCGGAGCCCTCCCCCGGACATTACGCCAAATACGCATTATACTCATCCCCTTTTAATTGTATGTAAGTGTGAACTCGTGAAATGATGTTTTATTAACAAAGTTCGGGAGAAGCACGTTCAGATAATTATCACAGGTGGAGAGCGCTCAGCAATCATGATTAAATCATGTCTCATTAACAAAGTCCAGGTGAAGCACATTCAGATAATTAACACAGGTGGAGAGCACTCAGCAATTATGATTATGTGTATATATAGTCTCAGCAGCCTCACCTCATTTCTCTGACAGTATAGCAGCATCCCTCCACCACCCCTTCTCCACCTTTCTAATCCTAAACCACCTTACATACGGGGGGAGTACTCTGGGTTGAGGCCGAATTCCGAGCTCGGAGCCCTCCCCCGGACAGCACGCCAAATACGCATTATACTCATCCCCTTTTAATTGTATGTAAGTGTGAACTCGTGAATTTATGATTGGCACACGCACACACATACACGCGAACACTCTTTCACACACAGAGAACGCAGCCACCGAATCCACCGAACGCAGCCACCTGTAATAAAAATTGAGAAGAAGCTTTTCAACGTGTTTGCATCAGTAATTTCTAAAAATTAAATTCGGACAACATTAAGCCTATACCTTTTTTATTGTATGTGAATGTGGGAGGGAAATGTCGAGACTAAAGCCCTATTCGGATTAACTTTACAAGGGTAGATGGAGTAAGTTAATGTAATTTTACCACAGGACTTCCGTAATATCAATAGCCAAATCGCATGTGATAAGATATAGGTTATCAATAAAACTAGAAGTTGGAGGGGTAACTAAATTTGCGCATCGCTATCATGCGTGTATATTACGTTGCTTCCTGATGTGCGCAAACACAAATAACCTATACAACAGGGCAGTTGAATGCTTATCTGATAACCTAGAAGCTCTTGTAGTTATTACTTTAACAGTTACCCCACCTCTCCATGCCGGGTGAACACTGGCAAATGCAGTAAACAGCATTTCACAAAGATTTCAGTACAGTAATAGGAAATATCCTTGCTCCTTCTTGATTATCTGGTAATATTCTATTCACAAAATACAACCAATAGTATGGTAATGTTAAGACTTACTTGTGAAAAGCCCTATTTTTAGATGGTCCGTCAAGTAGAACGGGAAAATGCACCACAGTGCTCTGACATCTGATCTGCTGCCACGCAATCGAGACAAGCTAGGAATACGACCGAGTTCAAGATGGCGGCCGGATTTCTCATTTTCCAGCGGCCAATAGGGTGTCTAGTCTCTATATGATATCTATGCTGTGACCTACAAAATCAACCACAAACTTTTCATAGAACTTTTCACAAACCCATCATATAACTTCTTTCTTTGTTCATCTGGCAGGTATAACTCCAGATGCAACAGCCAATTATAATATGAAGTTAATAATGAAAGGATCAAGAGCCCAACTAAAGCAAACACTCATCTCCATAACGGTGACCTGAAGTTAGATTTTCTCCTTGTAATTCTGCTTTAGGTGTCTTCAATAATGCTCAATCATCACTCAATTAATCACTTAATTATCTCATTAACTCTAACACTGTATCAGTGTTACTTTTAACACCCTGCTGGTGGTTCCCATATAAACACCATGCGGTGTTAAATTTAACACCGGGGAATTCACTGTGTGTCAATAAAAGCTTTTATTGGACTAACAAGGTCGTTTTCAGTTCTAAAACTTACAGGATATTCTTATAATATGATGACCTCTTTTTAGACCTCTTGAGCCTTGTTAGTGGTATTAACTATCGATTTCGTTTTAACTTATTAAATGCCCCCATATACTAGCATTTTACACTAAACAGTTTTTAGAGATAAAACTCTTTCCATTTGATTATAATGAAAACAAATCTCAGAGAACGGTTAACTAGGTACCAAAGTTTTATTAGACCAAAGGTTCATTTTGCGCCAGAGTTCTCCTTTAAAGGGTTAGTTCACCCAAAAATGAAAATTAAGTCATTAATTACTCACCCCCATGCTGTACCAACCCTGTAAGACCTTCGTTCATCTTCGGAAGATATTTTTGATTTAATCTGAGTGGTGGATCACTCCTCCATAGGCTGCCTAAGGGACTGGCACTTGACGGCCCATAAAGTCATTAAAGTCCCTGTAAAGTCAAAATTAAGTATGTGTTCTGAGTTTGTCTTACCACAGAAAATATGTGTTATTAGCCACCAGCCAAATTTGAATGATAAAAAAGCCGGCAAGTACATAAAATAGGCTATCAAAATCTTGAAAAAATGAGCAGTTATCTCTGTTCTCAAACGCTCGGGGCGTGTCCGCTGGCTGCGTGGAAACCACGCCCACTCGCGGGAAAGCTGTTGACGGTGATATTAGCTGATACTGCTTTCGGGACGGTAGAATCTGCACGCTGAGGCGGGAGAGAGATCGTACTGAGAATCGTTTGGGCCCAATTTCACCAGCAACAGCTGATTATATTTTGGGGAGAGCAACTTTCCAATACCTCTCATACCGGAATTGAGAAAAATGCCTGTTTTGTGCGGTGCTTGGGGCTGTACAAATCGCCACACAACTGAAAACAGCTTTCGAGGAAGTACCTTTCATAAGCAAGACTGAATATTTGTTTTTGGTTGTATTTGGTCATGATTTAATTAGTAATAGTAATGTTTAGAGTTTAAATGCTACTGATATTGTGTCACGAAATGTAGTTTTAATAGTTTTTCAGTCGACAATGTAGTTGTTTAAAGCTTAAATATTTGGTTTGTTTATAAAGATAGCGCCTATTTAAAAATTTGATCTGAAGTTTTCGGAGTTGTAAGCTGCGCCCCCGCCCAGCGTCGACCCCTCACCTGGAACAGCCATACCTCGGCCAGTGCTTCTGACGGTTGCCGCTGGCTCGGATGTCTCTAGTCTAGTGGTTAAACATGAGATATAATTCGTATAATTTGTGTTTATCTTTGGTCTCATTAATCTATAAATGGTTCCCTGGTATAGTTTTGGCTGAGGGCAAAGTAAAGTTTCATAACTTTATATTTAGGCTATTTTAACGTTGTATCCTGCTGTATGTTTGACTGAAGCTACTTCTGTTATAATGGCTAGCCTATTACTGATCAATAAAACTGAAATTGAACAAAAAGAGCTAAATATTAAATATGTCACTATTTAACTTTTTTTGTGTGTGTATATTCTGTAGTTGAAATGTCTTATTCTATTGCTATTATTATAGCATTATTAATAAACTATACTATTATCAATATTTTTATATAATTATACTAGTATTCATTACCATTTTATTTGCTGTATACTATTTGTTTATTTTATTGACTAAACTATTTACTATTACTTCTCACTTTATGTTATAATTACTATATGCATTGCACTGTATGCCCAGTTGTACCACAACATGTATTATCATAAAGGATCCATCAGTTATCAATTTTATTGCTAAAATCTGGTCAATCACATAAAATGCTTTTTTCCACAATGAGCAAACTTAAATATCTCAGTATGTCACCATTCTTATCCAGAGAACGTTTTTATCCAAGAAAATCGCAGCTCACCCGTTTACTTACATTGATTACAGTGCAGTCTTGACCTCTGCAAAATGGCGGACCCGTTGACGTATCGCAGCAATGTTTCAAAGCGGCCAATAGGGCGTCTATGTATATATTATGTCTATGGGTGTTGGCAGTGATCCTCAGCTCTTCATCAAGGTTAGCAGCTAGCTCTCTTAAAGTCCCCCTCCAGATCATATTTTGATCTATTTTCTGTATAAACATTCCCAGTGGTCTTTAAATTATTATTATGCCATTTTTAGCCAAAATCACAAAACCTGTGCCGTTTTATGGGACTTCACTTCAGCAGAGCGGCAGTAGCTCATTAGCAGATTCGCCTCTGGGTTGTGGGCGGAGCCGTTGGCACGGAGACGACCCTCCACCTCCCCGTTGCTGAGAGCTCTCCTCTGTCTCTCCCGCTAGCTTACACTTACAAATTATAAGCAACTCAAATGTTGTATTAATTTATTAGTTGTTGAGTCTTAAGTTCAGGCTATTGCTGTCTGATTCTGTTAGTTCACCTCACCTCCTGATCCGAGACATTCTTTCCTTTGCAACTTCATATTTATCAGGTTTGTTCTCCTCCTCTCGTGTCTCGATACGTTAGCTGTCGACTCGTCAGTGTCTGACGTCTGATCTGTCTGGGCCGTGCCGTGTGTGATACAGCAGGACCGGTAAGAGTAATGATTAGTTCATATTTCAAGTCTCGAGTTGGTTCGCCGCGTCCGAGTTCTTTCGTTCTTCCTGTCAGTCCCACAGAGGCTATGCTGTCAGTACCGGAAAGAGAAATGATTAGTTCATCTCTCGAGTCTTCGGGTATGAGTCGTTCTTTTGTCACTTGACCGCTGGTATCTCGCATGAAATACAACATTAGTTTCGTATTATTGACTGCGTCTGAATGTATATTGTTTTATATTTATAGGCATTAAATAACAAAATAAAACATTATCTGAAAAATAAAAGTTCCATATTGTCCCTGTCCGTCTCTTTTCTATATTGTGCATCTGTGGTGTGTTTTATTATATATTATACATGAATTAACTACTATTACAGTATATTATACATTATCTACATGCTTGTTTGTAAAAAGTTTAGGGAGTATCAGTATGGAGGGAGGGGAGTATGAGCTTGTGGCCCCACCCAGTGGAGTTACTACGTCACAACTCCAGTCTATTTTAGTCAGCATTTTAGCGTCTGCTACTGATTCACAGCCATTTGAATGTAGAAATACTCAGAAATGCAACTTTCAGCTTATTTTTCTCAAGAAACGCCCTCTAACATTAGAAAAATGACACAAGAACATGTTAACACCTAGAATTTTTTTTTACGTCGAGGGTCTTAAAAACGCGAAAAAGTGTAACCACCCTCCAGAGTGGAAATCATAAAAACGCTCCACCGGTCGCGTTCCCGTGTAAAGGGTCAAAACGCAGAAGTCTGCTTGACAGTGAAGGTTGTACGCAGGCGCGTGGACTTGGTGTTGTTACAGTATGCACTCCTAGGGTGCTTCTCAATATCCCTCCTCGTGGTCTCCTCGCTCCTCCGTCCTCCCTCCTATGACCCGGAAACCGTAGAGCTCAGCCATCTTGAAGGACATCTCAATTGACCTTATGCACAGCTTCACTACTTCCTGAACTTAAGCCAGCTCCTTGTTTCCTGTCTGCCATTATTGGCCAAACTTGATTAATTCAGGTGTGTTTGATTATTGTTGCCATGACTACTGAGGTCAGGCACACCTGGATTAATCAATTTGGCCAATAAAGGCAGACAGGAAACAAGGAGCTGGCTTAAGTTCAGGAAGTAGTGCAGCTGTGCATAAAGCCCATTCTCTAGTGAGGAGAATTGACGACACCGTGAGGAGTCGAGGATCGAGGAGTTAGGAGGCTTCCTGAGGAGTCATAAGCGAGGATACACAGGTGCATCCTCCGCGGAACTGTTATATTGACTAAACGTGACGCACGTGTCAATTCTCCTCCCCCTTCACATTGGTCACAATCATTTTAATTTATACTTTACCTTTGCAGTTTATATAAACCACACATCTCAGATATTTCAACAGTATAGCCTATCTTTATTATTATTTATTATGAATTTATTAAATAACCAAACTTCAACAACATAAGGGCAGATCCTTTTAGCGCTGCTGATGACACTGTGGAGTGACGCTCGAGTGATCAAGTATTCCAATGTATATAAAAAGGTTTTATTCAATTCCTCTGTCCTCCTTTCCTTTCCTCGCTTCCTTCCCTCGTGTCCTACAGGGGGTGGAGCTGAGACGCAAGGCAAGGAAGCAAGGGAAGGAAACGAGGATGCACAAATAAGAAATGAGAAGCACCCCTAGCCACCTGGAGTGCATACTACATTGAATTTCACAGACTTTTGCGTCACCATTGCACTCGAATTTCCCACACAAAACGCTCGTCTAAACGCAGAATAAAAAATGAAGACGCAATGCCACTTTTGCGTTTTCTCTTCAGAATCGTTTCCGTGTAAACATAGCCTGAAGCAGTGTTGAAGTTAATAAGATAATTAAGTGATTAATTTAGGCCCTGTTTACACGAGAACGCTCGCGGGTGAAAACGTAAAAATATTTTATCGGATGTGCCTTTCGTTTACACGGCGACGGCGCTTTTGAGGCTTAAAAACGCAAAAAAGTGAAACCACCCTCCAGAGTGGAAATCTTAAAAACGCTCCACCGTCGCGTTCCCGTGTAAAGGGTAAAAGCGCAAAAGTCTGCTTGACAGTGAAGGTTGTACGCAGGCGCGTGGACTTGGTGTTGCTGTAGTATGCACTCCTAGCCACCTGGAGTGCATACTACATTGAATTTCTCAGACATTTGCGTCACCATTTGCACGCGAATTTCCCACACAAAACGCTCGTCTAAACGCAGAATAAAAATAATGACGCAACGTCACTTTTGCGTTTTCTCTTCAGAATCGTTTCCGTGTAAACATAGCCTTGAGTGATGATTGACCATTAGTGGTGACACCTAATGTTAATAAGAAGAATCACTGAAGGGAAAGAGAAACAACAAGAACAGAAAAAAAGAGAAACACAAGAACAACTGACTTCGAGCCAACACATTATTGCACTTATAGACAAATGTTTTATGGAATTTTCCGTTTCAATTCACCATTGTCAGTCAGCATTGCTTTAGTTAACATAACCCAGTCATGTGGAACCTGTTGACATAAAGTTAAATAAAAAATGTTTGAGTTCAGTGATTCTGTTTGTTAACAGGCTTATTAAAGTGGAGATGATTCCATGTTTAAAACACAGATTTTGAGGCTCAGATAAAGTCCAGTTCTGGTTTATTTCTTTGCTCTTGGCTGACATGTGGCATTGCTATGGCCTGCTTGTGGCCAGTATCATTTTTCCACATGTGCCAGATGTGGGCTGGATCAAATGTTGCTATCTCTGTACAACGTGACTGTTATATTTGTGTAGAGAAACCACTCAAAACATCAACCACTTCTTTCAATTCATTCTGCTCTCGCATTTAAGATGCTGTTTGACTTCAGAAGATTTGGAATATGATCCATTTTACTGGATGATACTTCCATTTACTGGATCCATTTTACTGATTCATGATACTTCATGTAGAAACTGTAGTGCTGCAGTGGTGTTTTTTTATTTTTTATTTTTTTAAGTTTTAACAGAAAAGGCTTTCAGAAAAGAGTTTCATTATGTGAAAAAGATGGATGAGGATAATAATAATTTCAATGATGGACAATACATTATTCTGTGAAAGTCATGATGATGACAGAACTTTAATTTTTAGGTGAACTGTTACTTTGAGTAAAAGCTCATATTAACACATGTTTATTTGACTGATATTTCATTGTGTTCTGTAACATGTTGACTCATTTGTATTCATAATTATTTTTAGATGTCTTAAGCCTGTACTTGGCCTCTTCAACTGTTACACCGGTGACGACTGCAGGTAATGTACACTAGAAAAAAGTTTTGTCAGTTCAACTTAGTTCAACACACACATAGCGGAGCGCACACACAGAGGAGAGCGCGCGCACACACACACACACACACACACACACACACACACACACACACACACACACAGAGGAGAGCAAAGTGCACACGCACAGCAGAGAGCACAGTAAACACACACACACACACACACACACACAGGAATAGCGCGCACACACACACACACACACACAGAGAAGCGCGCACACACACACACACACACAGAGGCAGTGCACACGCACAGCAGAGCACAGCACACACACACACACACACACACACAGAGGCGACACACACACACACACACACACACACACACGGAGGAAAGCAAAGTGCACACACACAGCAGAGAGCACAGTAAACACACACACAGCGGAGAGCACAGTAAACACACACACACACACACACACACACACACACACACACACAGAGGAGAGCACAGTAAATACACAAATAGTTTAATATTAGTTTATGTACCAGGATTCCCGCTGAAAACCTAACAATGGTCATTTTAAAGTGGTCATTTCTAAAATGGAAATAAAATCTTTTAAATATAATAATAATATGTAAATGATTATACTGGTGTGTAACATGTTTACTTCCAATTTAAAATATTTTCTTTAAGATGTATTGATGTTTTAATAATACTATAAGTGCATTTGAACAAATATTGTGGATCGAAATGAATTGCTCTGAATCAGCAAAAGAAGAAGAAGAAAAAAAGTAATGTCTGAAGCTGCAATTTTGGTTACATTTTGTAATAAAACATGTTTTTCAGAAACTGTTTAATTTCTTAATATATTTTCACTACATCTAATCTGTCAGACCCCTGCAACAACTACACTGTGCTGAACGATACATGGAGATCCATCAATAATACACCTAACTCCTACATGTGTGACCAGTCTGTCTCCTGGAGCGGCTGGTATCGTCTCTTCATTAACAGCATGAGCGCTCATATCCCAGACACGTGTGTTGCTCAGGGCAGATGTGGCACTGATATCACACTGTGGATCCGTGGTGGACACCCAACAGTAACAGATGGAGTCGTCACTCGAGATGTCTGCGGTGAAAATGTCAATTTCTGCTGCTATTTCGGGTCTTATCCCATTAAAGTCAAAGCCTGTCCAGGAGATTATTATGTCTATGAGCTGGTCAGTCCAACTGTCTGTTATTCAGCATACTGTGCAGGTAATTATATTCACATGAGCTCTTTCTACACATTCATGATATTTGTGTTTCTGTTGATTAATCATTATTTATCCAAACTTTCAGACACTGGCAGCGTTAACACCAGCCCTACAACTGTCACACCAGTGACCATCTCACCTGGTAATGTAACACACTGTGTCTCTATTGGCTTATTTTCTGAATGTTTTCTAGTCTACAGATCAGGGGCCTCATTTATAACCGTTGCGTACGCACAAAACAGGCCCTGAACAAGGCGTACACTTCCGACGCATAAGTTGTGATTTATAAAAACAAACTTGACGGGAGAATTTGCGCAGCTGCACGCAAACTCTGACCCATGCATACGAACGTTTTGGAGATGGAGCAGTTTAGCGACACCGATGGTGAGCTCGGAGTTATGTCTTTTTGAACACTTTTAGACAGAAAATCTAAAGAAAATTATACATACAGTATACAGAAAGATAGTACAAATATAATTTCACTCACCAAACCTCACTTGAAGCAAATATCCATCTCTTCTTAAATATCCACGCCAGCTCAGTGCGTGGTTTTAATGTGTTAACTACATATATAATTCCTTATCATGATAGCAGATTGTCTGAGAAAATGGTTTCGTGCAAATAATGCACAAATCTGTTTCCATTAAAAATATGAATCAATTAAAATACTATTTGGCCAGTGGAAAAGATTGAGAAAAACTTTCTCTGAAATGCATTATGCTCTATTTTATTTTATTTTATTTTTTTAAACAAGGGAAGAATGGGCTATTAAATGATTTTATTAATGGCGGCACTCGATATTTCATATTTTCCTAATGTCTTGTACCGTTAAACATGTTATATTGTGGATGAATAATCATAAGCAAATGCTATGCAGATGAGGATATGCATAATTAAATTAGGCGTTATAATCTCCATAGATGGTTCTATCGGAGGAGCACACATGCGCACAATCTTCCGCTGACTGGGATTTATAAAATGAATTTTGCGCAGGTTCTGGCATACAAACGGTTTTATAAATCTGAATGTTTTTTGGTGTACGCCATTTTTGGCTTTGGGGCGCACGTACACTTTTCAGTAAGGATCCTACGCACAGTTTTATAAATGAGACCCCAGGGCTGTATTTTCCAAAAGCATCATCATAAAATACAGTAGCAACATATTGTTTCCTCCAGTTGATTTTTGTTTCATCCATTGCTAAAGTGGACTTTTCAGGGTTAGACACATTATTTATCTAGCGTGTGTGTCAGCATTATTTAAAAATAAATGTTTATTTTATTATAAACCACAAAGCTTCCCAGTTAACAGAGTTTAGTTACAAGAGTGTTCTCCAAATATCAGCGGTGAAAAGTACTGAAAATTTTTACTCAAGTACAAGTACAAGTTGTTGCTAAAATAATACTCAACAAGCAAAAGTACTGGTGTTAAAAAATGTACTTAAGTAAAAGTACAAAGTACCAATCTCAAAAACTTACTCAAGTGCTAATTACTTTTTTAACCTGTGATATTTATTTTAGTCTTATGGAAACCAAGTTATAAAAACGGTCTAATATGATTATTATTATTATTATTATTAATGAATTATAATGCAATTTATGAAAACGGTTAGTTCGAATCCTTGATTCCCTATCGGTCAAGTCACTACAACGTAGGTCAGACTGACCTATAGAGATATCGCTAGAGAGCCAATTTACTTCGAGTGAATCTAAAACAAGCCAATGCACATTGGCGTGCAATCATTTGCAACAGCTGTGCGTCCTCGTCAGCGCGGGGTAACGAGCGGCTGTGTGATTGCACTTCAGCTTTTTGCTTCGGAGCCAAAGCTTCAGTGCCTCTACTAAGGAGTAGTATGAAGCTGCCAGACTAGAGAAGTCTGCATCTACAGTCCCCTGCACCGAGAGTCCCGCATTCTCAGACCCCTCGTTTTTCGAGACAGCGCCTCCTATCAAATTGTATCGGATAAACATGTGAAGAACATGTGAAGAACTTAAGCCAAAACATAGTAGCCTTTACTCGTTTTATTTATTTTTTAATAAAACTAATTTAGCTCATCGATACAACATATGAATAGTCGTTCATATGAATATTACAATTTAATATTTGTAAAGATAGTTTGTAACAAGATTTGAGCCGTAATGTATGTTTTTTCGCCCTCTTTCTCCCCGAAAATATTTTGATAGCTAACGTTCGCCTTGTGCCCCCATATATTTCAAACCCACAAAGTTGTCCAAAGTTCAAAAACATCTCAAGGGACACTAAACAGAGCAGTGCAACATGAAGGTAACATCTTCATGAGCTTAGAATTATAAGGTTCTATCTCCGTTTAGGGTAGTTCTGAGATATTGAGCATCAAAGTTTTTACATCCCACCTGGCAAAACTGTTATGTAGTATAATCTTCTATTATAGCTTTATCTATTAATCTTTTTTTTACAAAAATAACACCACACAGGCATTAATAAACACCTAATGGATCAGATTATGTCAAAAACTCAATTTCGACGAAAAGTGGAGATAGAACCTTTATAATTCTAAGCTCACGATTTGTAAACATCTTTTTTTCTTTCTTTTTGAAACATCATAAGACATGTGCCATCGGGCCTACTGTTGTAAGCTATTGTTGCCCCTGTCAGAACCCGCAACGTATCATTTTATAATTATACAAAGCGACTTGAAGACGAAAAGTATAGTCACGATCACAGTTTTTTCTTCCTTTTTCTTTACATCAAGATGATGTTAAGGTGATCATTAAATAAAGTACAGAATTGTTTATTAGTGCTGTTTTGTCTATTCTGATTTGTTTTGCTTCACATTCAAAATATAGAAAAACAACAACAGATTTTGTAATGTTAGCATGGTAATGTTAATTAGCCCATTATCGGTTAAACTGAAAGAAAAATTGGAATTTGAATAAAAAAATATTTTAAAAAACAATGTAGCAATATAGGCCTAATATCACATACTATTTTTCAGAAGGTAGTTCAATCTGTAATTGTATCCCTTCCATCAGTAACAATTAGTTTTTTTGGCACATGCATTAAGCAGCAAATGCAAATATTTATTGGATAATTTATTTGGAGATCATTAATATTGCATCCTATTGTTTTTAATTGCATTTGGATAAGCACCGCTGTAGTCTGTGTGCGGGTGTTATACGATCTTTCAGAACAGCAAGAGGCGCTGTGTTCGAAAAACAAGGGTCTGAGAATGCGGGACTCTCGGATCAGGGACTGTAGATGCAGGCTCCGAGCTCATTGGGCTCCTAAGAGCTGAATCTCTTCAAGCAAGCCTTTCGGAAGATCTCTCGCTTCGCGGCACGGGGTGATACGGCACTTCAGCATGAGCAGCGTCTCTCTCTCTCTCTCTCTCTCTCTCTCTCTCTCTAAAGCGCAAAACCAAAAGCTGTTTTCACAGCTGGTACAGCGGCGAGGAGAGCGTCGCACATGCAGCTGATTCCTGCCGTTCAGCTGTTCCCCTGTGTGTCTCAGTGTCTGCGAGAGCAGTTCCTAAAAGACTTACACAGATAGTTTGCGTCTTTTGAGAGATGACATTCTATACTGTGTGTTTCTGAGATGTGGTCGTTACCTGGGATCGCAGGATCGTCACGAACGCCTGTCTCGATGTGCTGGGCTTGCAGACACGACACAGGCACGCAGGTTTTGTGGATGAGTCATGTACCCATTGTAGGAAGATGACCATCTCGGGAGCTGAGGTCGAGACTCTCGATTCCTGGAGAGCGAGTCCCGTGCGGCGCCCCGTTCCAATCCTCCTGTGAGGGTTGCTTCGGACGCTGGCGCGTGTGACCTGAGGGTTACAGTGAGCGCACTTCCTTCGAGAAACCAACCCCTAGGGGCCCTCACTTCCTCTCAGTCTAAACTACAACTACTAAAGCTACTATAAAAAACTACTGAAATACACACTGAAGGGCATGCAAGGATGAATTATAGCTCTCCAGAAACCTTTTTTCCAGTACAAATCCAAGGGTTTTTATTAGCCAGCCCACGATCAGTTATTTCCATTGGATACCCAAATGCTGGTCAAAGATTTGAATTAATGAAGTACTTTGTAATTAATGGGATTTTTAGTGAAGTACATTACTAAACTTAATTTGTACTCAAGTACATGGAAAATTACAGACTTAAAAATATACTCAAAATACAAGTACACGGAAAACTTACTTAATTACAGTAATCTGAGTAGTTGTAATTCGTTACTTCCAACTCTGCCAAATATTCAATGTTGGTTCTGTGAACGTAAAAAGCGGAGAGCACACACACACACACACACACACCGCACTACACAACACATAAGCTTCAATGAACAATATGAATGAGAACATATATTCATGTTGCTAGGGGAGTTATCAGAATTAAGGAATGGAACCAACTTTCTTAATGAGGCAAAATTGACAAATCACCAAGAAGCAGACAAACACACACCCTTTCTTCTTCTGTGTTCTTCAGAGCAGACGTCCTGTAGCTGACACGAGTCACGACTATACTGCCCTCTATAGGTCTGGTGCAGTCGTAGTGCGCACGTGTTCCAATCTGGCCATCCTGAGCTTTATTGGAAGTTGTGTATAGGATCAATGTAACTCAATTAAGTTAAGCATTGTTTTATGTTACAGAAATCTGATTGAATTAGGTCACAACAACAAAATTAGAATTTAAATCAGGTAGAAATAACTTGTGTTATCACTGTCTTACTGAAATACTTCTGCTGATCAGCTGTGGGCCACTATTACCTAAAACTGTGTCTGCTGTTTTAGTCAAATCATTTGATTAAACATTTTTTTCATTATATACATATGAAATATGTAGGCAACTGAATACCAGATTGTTGCTTTAATATTCAGTTTATGTACCAGGATTACCGCAGAAAACCTAACAATGGTCATTTTAAAGTGGTTATTCTAAAATGGAAATAAAATCTTTTAAAAAATAATAATAATATGTAAATGATTATACTGGTGTGTACCATGTTTACTTCCAATTTAAAATATTTTCTTTAAGATTTCTTTATTGATGTTTTAATAATACTATAAGTGCATTTGAACAAATATTGTGGATCGAAATGAATTGCTCTGAATCAGCAAAAGAAGAAGAAGAAAAAAGTCATGTCTGAAGCTGCAATTTTGGTTACATTTTGTAATACAACATGTTTTTCAGAAACTGTTTAATTTCTTAATATATTTTCACTACATCTAATCTGTCAGACCCCTGCAACAACTACACTGTGCTGAACGATACATGGAGATCCATCAATAATGGACCTGTCTCCTACTGTGACCAGTCTGTCTCCTGGAGCGGCTGGTCATCGTCTCTTCATTAACAGCATGAGCGCTCATATCCCAGACACGTGTGTTGCTGGGGTACAGCTGTGGCACTGATATCCCGCTGTGGATCCGTGGTGGACACCCAACAGTAACAGATGGAGTCGTCACTCGAGATGTCTGCGGTGACTGGGTCAATTTCTGCTGCTATTTCGGGTCTTATCCATTAAAGTCAAAGCCTGTCCAGGAGATTATTATGTCTATGAGCTGGTCAGTCCAACTCGCTGCAATCTCAGCATACTGTGCAGGTAATTATATTCACATGAGCTCTTTCTACACATTCATGATATTTGTGTTTCTGTTGATTAATCATTATTTATCCAAACTTTCAGACACTGGCAGCATTAACACCAGCCCTACAACTGTCACACCAGTGACCATCTCACCTGGTAATGTAACACACTGTGTCTCTATTGGCTTATTTTCTGAATGTTTTCTAATGTATGTAGTCTACAAATCAGGGCTGTATTTTCCAAAAGCATCATCATAAGTCTGAGTTGATCGTAGAGTCAGCAGACACCAATGGCCTCTATGATCAGACTAAGGCTTACGAATGCTTTTAGGAAACACCGCTCTGTACCATTGGATAGATGTGTGCTTGTGTCAGAAGAATTAAATATTTACTGCACGACTATAATTCAATAAAAACATCAGCTGTTGTTGCCAGTACTTTACTGGCACTTTGATATATTCTTTATTGGGTTTTTTACATTTACAATTACAATCATCTTTCCATCCCCTCCCCACACTGTAAAAATGAAAACGACTGAATATGTTAAATCTAATCAATAAAATTGAGGCAACAGATTACAATCAATATTATTAATTAAATTTAACAAATAAGAATGGAGTAATAATTAACCAAACAAATTACTTAAAAATTAACCATTTAAAATGAGTAAAATTTACACATTTTTCTAAACAAAAATATCGGAATAACAGACTGAGGTCAAAGATGAATTAAGAACTCTTTTTATATTGCCATTATTGAAGACACCCAATGTTAACAAGCAGAATCACTGAAGAAAACTGTGGCGTGTCAGCCAATCAGGAAAGCGAGGTGACGAGAGGCGTGAGGGGAAGCACTGGCGGTAAACAAAATCAAAACAGCCGGCACCCGGCGGTATGGCTGCACCAGAATGTCCGGTGGACGTTTTTCCGTTAAAAACAAACTAAACACTATCGCCACTGCATCCTCTTCTGTCCGCCATGATTGTTTACTCTGAAGTCACGTTTTATCTTCGAGGGATTTTGTGAGATTTTCCGTCTGACCTGGGAATGCTCGGAGTCAGAAATCGGTTCGTGTGTCATGTGTTGATTTTGCCGTGTGGCTGCGCACCACACACTGACACGACCAGAAACTGTTAGACCCGTGATTTTTTATCGCCGTGTGTGGGGTCTCTCAGGTTTGGAAAATTGGCCGACAATTTTAAAATCGTCCCGTGTGAACCAGGCTTTAGTTTAAACACTGGAGATTTTGCTGTGGGTGGAATAAAAATGTGGCAGTACTTTTACTTTCTGACCCCTGGACTTTTCCACCCAAAACTCGGGTCTTCAGGAGACTAAAAAGAAATTGGTCTTTAAGGCACACACAGTACTCAAGATTCAGTCAATGCTTCTCAAGAACGGTGATGAGTAGAATATTCAAGTAGGATAAGTGAATAGACAATTCAGATCATAATTTATTCAGTACCGCAATGCATGATGGGGGCCATTATTGAGTTGTGACTGGTGGCAACATGGATTACTAATGCCACCGCAGTTGAGATAGACAGGCTGATTTTTGATGTCTGTATTTCTAAATGAAGATGATAGTGATTTGATCAGAATTTCAATTACTGATTTGTATTAAATATTTTTGGTTATAAGAATAATACTAGAGGTGTGCGATACTGCTAGATTTGGTATCGAATCCGATACCAAGTAAATACAGGGCCAGTATCGCCGATACCGATACCAATACCGATACTTTTTAATAATTAAGGTGGATACCTCTTCAACCTAAATCTAAATTAATTTATGAGTTTTAATTTGTTTTTGTGATTTGCATTTGGGATTATTAATCAGTTAAAATCAGTACTTCAAAAGCTTTTGTTCAGAATCAACTTTTGGTTACTTCTGTTTTATTTAAATAAACAAAGTTACAAAATTATTACTTCACAAATATAAAAAAATGCAAAAAAAATTCTCTTTTCAAGTAGCATGTTAACAAAAAATGTTTCTCCTCTTTAGTGCACTTCTTTTCAGGATTTTTTTCTTAAATAAACAAAGTTACAAGTTCTCCGTCTCTGACTGTGCTGCTGTAGACTAGAAATGCGCGGTTGTGCGCACCGCTGAAGGTAGCGGTAGGGGTGGGGTTAGACCTGAGTAGCGCGCTAGTGGTGAGTCACGTGACGGTACAACACAGGAGAGGGGGACGAGAGCAGCACTCTTGGTAGGAGGATTACAGGGAGCTTGCTCTGCTCTGTGACAGCAGCAGCATTTTGACAAACACGGTCAGGTCGCAAAACGAGATAAACTGAAACTTAAGTATCGATATTTTCACGTTGGTATCGATCAATACTGATCCCAACGTTGGTATCGATATTATCGATATTAGTATCGAATCTGCCCACCTCTAAATAATACAGTTATGCAGTCGAAACACTAAACTGTTTAGTTAAATCAAATCATCTGAACAAGTTTCAATTTTCAGATCACAGCATGATTATGTCAAAACATAACCAACATTGCCAGATCACAGCTGACTTTGTTCATTTGACTGTTATAATTCAATAACAGCAGACAAACAAAGTAAAAAGTTAAGCATAAGTGTCAAGAGCCCAACTAAAGCAGACACTGATCTCCATAACGGTGGCTTACAATCTGTGATTTTGTCCTTCAGCGATTCTGCTTGTGATCATCAGGTGTCTTCAATAATGCTCAATCATCACTAAATTAATCACTTAATTATCTCAATAACTTTAACACTCTTGCGTCCATCCAATATTATGAAGCTGCAGACTCGGAGCCTGCATCTACAGTCCCCCACCGAGAGTCCGCATTCTCAGACCCCTCGTTTTTGGAACACAGCGCCTCTTGCTGTTCGAAAGATCATATAACACCCGCACACAGACTACAGCGCACGCTTATCCAAATGCAATTAAAAACAATAGGATGCAATTTTACGATCTCCAAATAAATTGTCCAATAAATATTTGCGTTCGCTGCTTAATGCATGTGCCAAAAGAACTCATTGTTACTGATGGAAGGGATACAATTACAGATTGAACTATCCTTCTGAAAAATAGTATGTGATATTATATTGCTACAATGCTTTTAAAAAATATATTTTCAATTCAAATTCCAACTGTTCTTTCAGTTCAACCTATAATGGTCTAATTAACATTACCATGCTAACATTACAAAATCTGTTTATATATATATATATATATATATATATATATATATATATATATATATATATATATATATATATATATATATATTAGGGGTGTAACGATACACAAAACTGACTGGTTCAGTTTTCCCACGGTTTTGACGTCTCTGGTTCGGTTCAATTCGGTTCGGTTTAAGAAAGCTAAAATGGCTTCTTTTTTTTAAACAGTGGTTTAATGAAAAAAAAGGTCTGTCTTTAAATTAAGTCAGTTACAATTAAACATTTCCCAAGGATTGAAAAAAATCTGCTAATGCTGTGAACTATATTGAAGGCTGCACATTACTATAACATTAAATGTTGTAGCCTAGACTTTTAACCTAAATTCAGATGCCATTTATTTTTTAGATATAATAATCAACACACAACACATTGTATGAAAACATGTAAACTGAACATAAGGCAGTTTTTACATTAACTTGTGTTTTTTCTCTAATAATTTACACAGTTGTCATTTTCATGAAAGATATTTTAAACATGAATTAAATAATCAAGATATCATTAACAGGTTAAGTAAAAATATAATATACAGGCTAACATAGTGCATTTATTTAGTGCAAAGGTTCATTTATAGGAAGTTGTGGACACTGAATCACTTGCCTGCTGAGGTAAATATAATGCTAGTGACAAGCTAAAGCTTTGCTGTTTTATTGACGTCTTTCCGCTGCTTAAACACTGATTGAGCGATTTCACGAGTTATGATGCCTTTCAGTAAGTATACTGTATCTTTCAACATACCTTCAGGTGTCTTTTCTGTAACTGAGGAAGAGATGGTCGCGTTTACTCACGCGCCGCGCTGCCGCTTGAAATGAGGAGCCTAGTAAGCGATCTGTCACGTCACATTAAAGAGCGCCAAAACGCCATTTATTGTTTGAATTTCGTGATCAAATAGACAGAATCTTAAAGATTACACCTTGCATATTATCGAAAGTAACAAAACAAGGAGCTTGTTATTTGGTGTTAATGGTGGTTAGGCTACAAAACTGAATTCATTGTGTACTGTTTACATAAGACATGAGGTCCATTGAGCCGGGCTGGTGAGTTCAGACTTTCGCGGTTTCTGGTTTCGAAGTTCAAAAAATCGTCACACCCCTAATATATATATATATATATATATACATACACTCACCGGCCACTTTATTAGGTACCCCATGCTAGTAACGGGTTGGACCCCTTTTGCCTTCAGAACTGCCTCAATTCTTCGTGGCATAGATTCAACAAGGTGCTGGAAGCATTCCCTCAGGGAGTTTGGTCCATATTGACATGATGGCATCACACAGTTGCCGCAGATTTGTCGGCTGCACATCCATGATGCGAATCTCCCGTTCCACCACATCCCAAAGATGCTCTATTGGATTGAGATCTGGTGACTGTGGAGGCCATTTGAGTACAGCGAACTCATTGTCATGTTCAAGAAACCAGTCTGAGATGATTCCAGCTTTATGACATGGCGCATTATCCTGCTGAAAGTAGCCATCAGAAGTTGGGTACATTGTGGTCATAAAGGGATGGACATGGTCAGCAACAATACTCAGGTAGGCTGTGGCGTTGCAACGATGCTCAATTGGTACCAAGGGGCCCAAAGAGTGCCAAGAAAATATTCCCCACACCATGACACCACCACCACCAGCCTGAACCGTTGATACAAGGCAGGATGGATCCATGCTTTCATGTTGTAGACGCCAAATTCTGACCCTACCATCCGAATGTCGCAGCAGAAATCGAGACTCATCAGACCAGGCAACGTTTTTCCAATCTTCTATTGTCCAATTTCGATGAGCTTGTGCAAATTGTAGCCTCAGTTTCCTGTTCTTAGCTGAAAGGAGTGGCACCCGGTGTGGTCTTCTGCTGCTGTAGCCCATCTGCCTCAAAGTTCGACGTACTGTGCGTTCAGAGATGCTCTTCTGCCCACCTTGGTTGTAACGGGTGGTTATTTGAGTCACTGTTGCCCTTCTATCAGCTTCGAACCAGTCTGGCCATTCTCCTCTGACCTCTGGCATCAACAAGGCATTTCCGCCCACAGAACTGCCGCTCACTGGATGTTTTTTCTTTTTCGGACCATTCTCTGTAAACCCTAGAGATGGTTGTGCGTGAAAATCCCAGTAGATTAGCAGTTTCTGAAATACTCAGACCAGCCCTTCTGGCACCAACAATCATGCCACGTTCAAAGTCACTCAAATCACCTTTCTTTCCCATACTGATGCTCGGTTTGAACTGCAGGAGATTGTCTTGACCATGTCTACATGCCTAAATGCACTGAGTTGCCGCCATGTGATTGGCTGCTTAGAAATTAAAGTGTTAACGGCAGGATTGGGACACGTGTAGCCTAATACAAGTGGCCGGTGAGTGTCTGTGTGTGTGTGTGTGTGTGTGTGTGTGTGTGTGTGTATATATATATATATATATATATATATATATATTTGACGGTCGAAGCAAAACAAATCAGAGAAGACAAAACACCAATAATAAACAATTCTGTAACTTTATTTAATGGCTCACCTTAACATCATCTTGCTGTAAAGAAAAAAAGGAAGAAAAGACTGTGTACATTGACTTTACTTTTCGTCTTCCCAATTGCATTAAAAAAAACTTGTTTATAAGTCGCTTTGCATAATTATAAAATCATATGCTTGCTAGGTTTGGACAGGGCAACGATAGCTTACAACAGTAGGCCCGATGGCACATGTCTTAATGATGTTTCAAAAAGAAAGAAAAAGAAAAAAGATGTTTGCAAATGTTAACCTTCATGTTGCCACTGCTCTCTGTGTTCCTTGAGATGTTTTTGAACTTTGTACAACTTTGCTCGGTTTGAAATATATGGGGGCACAAAATTGGCAGTGAAAATAAGCGCAGCATTTACTGACATATCTACAAAAAGTCCAAGGTTTAAAGTCGGAACGCCAGCTAGCAAAACATTTTTGGGAGAAGAGGCTGAAAAAACATACATTACGGCTCAAATCATGTTACAAACTATCTTTACAAATATTAAATGGACTATTCATATGTTGTATCGATGAGCTAAATTAGTTTTATTAAAAAATAAATCAAACGAGTAGGCTACAACGTTCGCTGAATAAAATTCAACATACCTTCAGTTCTTCACATGTTTATCCGATACTATTTGATAGGGAGGTGCTGTCTTGAAAAACGAGGGGTAGAATGCGGACTTCGGTGCAGGGGAACTGTAGATGCAGGGTCTTCGGAGTCTGCAGCTTCATACTACTCCGTCCATCTGAAAGCATGTGAAGGTGATTTACTGCTAATCAAGGAACCGTGCTTTACTGATTAGGTGCGCATAACAATACTCGCGCAATATATTGCCCAGCCCTAATTTAAGACACCTGATGATAACAAGCAGAATCACTGAAGGAGAATATCACAAATTGTAAGCCACCGTTATGAAGATCCGTGTCTGCTTCAGTTGGGGTCTTGACACTTGTACTTTCACTTTAAACTTTGTTTTTCTGCTGTTATTGATTTATAACAGTCAAATGAACAAAGAAAAATATGATCTGATAGTCTTGGTTATGTACTGGCATAATCATGCTGTGATCTGAAAAATGAAACATGAGATAGTTTAACTTATTAGCAACAGCTTTGTGAATAAACAATATATGATTAGCTTATATTCCTTATAACAAATGAAAAAAATCATTTTTCTGATCAATATTCTTTCAACTGAAAATTATTTAGAAACACAAACACAATAATCAGCCTGTCTTTCTCAACCATGGTGACATTAATAATCCTTGTTGCCACCAATCACAACTCATTAATGGCTCGCATCATGCTATTGCAGTATGAATAAATTATGATTTGAATTGTCGATGTAACTTACTTTTCCTAATTGAATATTCTGCTCATCACCATCGTCTGAAAAGTATTTGACTGAATCTCTGAGGTCTGTGTGTGCCTGAGAGAAATATTCTTTTTTAAACAACTTTTAATCCCTTAATTATCTCATTAACTTTAACACTCTTGAGTGTTAATTTAACACTCATATCTTCCATGTGAAAGCAGGTGGAGGTGATTTACTACTAATCAAGGAACTGGCTTTACTGAAGAGATGCGTCATAACAATTGTTTTTTTTTGTTCGTTTTTTTTTTTCAAGGAAAATACAAATTACATGTATTTAAAATACGTATCTTAATTACTTTTAAGTATTTCGTAATTCAAATACTGCCCATCTCTGCCCAGAATATTCTCCTAGAAAAGGAACACAGCAAAAACTCCAGTTATAAAAGTGAACGTGATAATTAAGCTGATTAATTATCCGTGTTGCATCGATCGACCTCAGTGCTGCATTCACACTGTCGATCACAACATACTTCTTGACAGGCTGGAAAACTGGGTGGGGCTTTCTGGAGAAGTCCTGAAAATGGTTCAGAGTCGTACAAAGGAGAGAGGTTATTTTGTAGTATAGGAGAACATAAAGTCTGAGTGGACATCCATGACATGTGGGAGTCCCTCAGGCTCCAGTCTTGCGCACCTATTCAACCTGTATATGCTCCCAATGAGCCAATAATGGAGAGAACCGAATCGCTTACCACAGCTATGCAGATGACACACAGCTCTACTTAGCCCTAT
Source organism: Hybognathus amarus (assembly GCA_030378365.1). NCBI lineage: Eukaryota > Metazoa > Chordata > Actinopteri > Cypriniformes > Leuciscidae > Hybognathus > Hybognathus amarus. Next base: position 5,853 of record JAQIUQ010001843.1, on the reverse strand, counting down.
CGCCTAGCGACTAGCCCATTGACTCCATGTGCCAATGCATTGATGAAGTAAATGGTTGGATGTGTCAAAACTTTCTTCAGTTAAACAAAGACAAAACTGAAGTCATTGTGTTTGGAAACAAAGATGAAGTTCTCAAGGTGAATGCATACCTTGACGCTAGGGGTCTAACAACTACAAATCAAGTCAGGAATCTTGGTGTGTCTCTAGAGTAATACCTTAGTTTCAATAGTCATGTCAAAGCAATAACTAAATCAGCATACTATCATCTGAAAATATTGCAAGAATTAGATGCTTTGTTTCCAGTCAAAACTTGTGCATGCTTTCATCACCAGCAGGGTGGATTACTCGTAATGGCCTCCTCACTGGCCTTCCTAAAAAGACCATAAGACAGTCTGCAGCTCATACAGAACGCCTGCTGCCAGGATTCTGACAGGACTCAGAAGATATGAACACATCACACCAGTCCCTCAGGTCTTTACACTGTGCTCGCACAGTTACATTTAGGATTGATTTTAAAGTATTACTGGACTGGTAGATAACTCATTCAATGGGTTACGACTCTCAATATATCCCAGATATGCTCACTGAATATAAACCCAACAGATCACTCAGATCATTAGGATCACATCAGCTAGAAATACCAAGGGTTCACTCAAAGACATGTGAGAGTCTGCTTTTAGCTATTATGCCAGCCGCAGCTGGAACCAGCTTCCAGAGGAGATCAGGCGTGCTCCTACACTAGTCACATTTAAAATCCAGACTCAAAACACATCTTGTTCATCTGTGATTTACTGAATGAGCACTGTGCCACTGTTCGTCCGACTGTCTGAAAATCATCAATCGTTTTATTTTTATCAGTATATTTTATTTTTTATTCTAAAAAATGTTTATTCTGATTTTCTTTTGAATATTTTAATTTCTTTCCCATGTAAAGCACTTCAAATTGCCATTGTGTATGAAATGCGCAATAACTTGCTTGCTCTTGCCTAATTGACGACGATTTTGAGCATTATTGAGACACCTATGTTAACAAGCAGAATCACTGAAGGAGAAATTAAAATCGGTAGCTGATGTTATGGAGATCAGCGTCGCTTCTCAGCTCTCGACACTTATAGATTTAACTTTATATTTCGCATTAACTGCTTCATCGGTAGTTATAACTTCCAGACGAACAAAAGAAAAAAGTGATCTTAAAGTGTTGGTTCATTTGAAATGTAATCTCTATCATTTGAAATGTAACTGTTTGTGGTCCATTTGTTGGTTACAGCATAACTACACATATCCTGCATAAATGGCCAGAATTTTACATATATATGATTTTCAAAGTTGTTTAAAAACAATCTTTCTTTTTTAGGCACAGTAAATTGGCCAAGATTCAATCAATGTTTTATGGTGACCAAGATAATATTCAATTAGGAAAGAAACTTACATACAAATTCAGATCATAATTCATTCATACTCACAATGCATGAGGTAGTCATTAATGAAGTTTTGAGGCTGATTATTGATGTCTGTGTTACTAAATAAACATGAAAGGATTTGATCAGATTATTTTTATGAAATATTTTGGATTGTAAGAAAACACAGAGATGCCTGTGTAGAAGTCACTAAGCTGTTGCGATAAAATTAAAACCAAATCATCTGATAAATTTTACTTCCAGATCACAGCATGATTATGTTAAAACACAAACTGAGACTATCAGATCACAGTTGTCTTTATTCATCTCTGACTGTAATAAAATTAATAACAGCAGACAAACAAAGTTTAAAGCGAAGTATAAGTGCTCAGAAGCCCAACTAAAATAGAATATGATTTTTTTCATAATAGGGCTTACACTTTGTGATTTTCTCCTTCAGTGATTCTGTTATCATCAGGTGTCTTCAATACGCTTTTGCTCAACATTTTGCGAACATTTATCGATAATGTTCCTCCTTTGTTATGAACATTTATATTTTCTTTTATCAAATATTCTAACTTCAAAATGTTACAGTTAAACGTTATATCTTAGTTTAAATTTTAACCTTATATGAACATTATTCGAAAACATCCTAGTTTAATCATTACATTGAAAATGTTTTTGAACATCAACCCTCGAGGAATGTTATAAAAATTCCGTAAAATCATCTCCTGTGCAGTCTGGGGTATATTATGTCGGGACGCATTGGTCAGGGGTTGGCCCATTCTCACATGCGCTTCATAATATTTTTTTCCAGCTGTTACAAACACCATCAGCACACACACAAAAAAAAGACCAGAGTAGTTTTTTGGCCTTAGCTGGAATGTAGTTGTACGTTTTGCGTGTTATTGTGTTTTTGACCGAATGTTTTGGTGTGAGTGTGTTTGTGTCTCAGATAAAAGAGCGCGGTGAAAATGTTTTATCTTTAAATTTGTATTCATGACACAAAATTAAATTTCTGCACACAAGCTGTATATTAAATCCAGATTTTTTTTTGACTGACTGAAGATATTTAGATTTTCATGTCCATAAATTAAAAAAACTTGCCACATACTTCTTTATTCTGTTGAATGGTCAATTATCATTTATCCAGTTTAGCACTGTGATTTCTTGACTGAAAAGAAGAAGTTTTATGTGCTGGTAAACATGAGTTTTGATCCTAATGGGAGCAACATCATAACGAGACACTTCCATCTCGATCTGGACTCAAAATGATAAACACAACAGAAATAGAACTTTATCTGAGATTATTTTTTAGTTTCACATGGATTTTCATTTGGAGTAGATCAATATTATTGTCTTCATGCTGGTTTTTGTCATTGGCAGATATAAATAAAACCTGCCTTGGCAAACATGTATTGTAATAGTTTTTCCGAATTTTAGATTGAGACCATAAGTCTGTCAGTGGCAATTCATTTCATGTGTTTTTTGCAAATTTTGGGATATTGCATAAGTATCACGCGATTTTGATAATGGACAGATACATTTCATCATACCATGGTTGAGGATATTCCCTTCATGTAAAAGTGTACTTCAAGTGTGCCAAGAGAAAGAATTAAAAAAAAACAAAAAAAAACGTAAAAAGTATTAACCTATTAGGGTCAATTTCATGAGTTTTTCCAGCGACTGTAAAGGCGATACGTCTCTGTGCAAGTACGCTGTGTTCGGTGCTCGAGACATTTGGCAGCGCAGCGTTTTGTCCTGTCGGAGATGTTCGTTGTGATGATACAGAAATATCCGCAGCAGTTTGAACGTGTGACTGTCGGTTGATGTGGGCATCTCAAGTTGCCTGCCTTTTTCTTTCCACTGTGATTGAAATTTTGCCGGGGTAAAAGTGACAAACGACTGGGTCTTGCCTGTTTTATTTAAGTTGAACATTTTTCAACTCCCAGCGACCAGTAAAATCGCGCTCGGGCTTCAATTGCGAAGTTTACTCTCGGCCGCGATGGGTGGCTCAAAAATCGGAGTTGCCTTTTATCAAAACAATTGAAACATAATCAGGTGTTGCGAAAATGTCTTTGTGGGGACACCTGGCCTTAGCGTCTGGAAGAATCATGAGTCATGCACATTCCTTTTTCAAATGTCAGACTCCTAACTGAATGTAAATCAGGACTCATGATAATCTAATACTACCAGCACGGTGCCACACACTTTTTCAACACCTTTAAAAAGTTCATTGGCCTGTGGAGTATCACCAGAACATATTCTTAGCTGGGTCCCACAATCTGGCTCTAGGTTTATAAAGGAAGCTTCTCTTCAACACCACACGCACACACACACACACACACGCACACGCACACGCACACACACACACACACAACACACACACACACACACACACACACACACACACACACACACACACACACACACACACACACAACATCAGAAAAAGAGGTCTGCCAACTGTATACAATATATTCCTGTATGTTTGCGTTTTCCCAGTTCGATTAGTCTAGTTAATGATGGGACCTATGAAAACGAATCACTAGTGCCAGTCATGCATTTGGCAACGCGTTTGCATCCTAGCTTGTTAATATGTTCTTTGATCTTCAGAATCTCGGTCCGACCAAACCAGATATATATTACATACCCATATCTTGTCTATGAGAACATTTCTTCAGCAATGAATGTTGAGAGTACGAACGGCTATAATGTTGACCTGTAATTCATCATTGATTCTTGTGAATTATCTATTATTGATTCTATACATCCCCTAACCTAAGCTGAGATCGTCGTTCCAGCAGCTTCAATCAATTATTGATGTCTCGTGCAGGAATTTTTTTCAGGAAAAGTGGCGTGTTCATTGATTTATTTTTATTTTTTTTACTTTTCTTTTTTTTTGTTATTGCAAATTCGATTGGAATGGTTTATTAGTTTAAAAAGGAATAGTGTACGAAATGTGAAAATCTGAACGCGCCATAAATTACTCGTTGCTATTTTTGTGTTGTGTCTGTTCTTACATCACGAAACTTCAGTGACATTCAGTGCATTAATAATACATTTTTGGCTCTCTGTTAATATTGACAAATATGATCAAAATCAGACAAATAGCTTACTTCTTTTACAATTGTGATATTTCAGGGTCAGTAACCGTGTTTCGAAGATCTCCTCGAGCAGATTGAGAACATCTCCATATCTCCAGTGCTCTCTGTGACTGTAAGTCTTCAAGAGGAAAATAATCAAATAATTAAATATTTGTCAGTCTAAACCGTATAATGTTATGATTGACAAAACAGCGCCGTCTTATTTGCTCTTTTCTTGACATTTGCTTTGACACTTTTCATCTGATTATCAAATTAGACTGTGACCAACATTTTGACGATCGCCTTCAACGCTTCAGGGAAGATTTTAGAGTCATCTTCATATATCATCATCATCATCAGTCAGCCAGGCTGACTCAAAACCGTATATAAAAACCAGTGAGAAATCATCTTTGGCTAACCTACACGAGTGACAATGTCAGTTTAATTTTCAGCTGTAGGTGAGTGAGAAACTGTTATTACCGATGATAAAACTGAGATCAGATAACATATCAGGAAGTTTATATAGTAGAGAACAGCGGTGATCAGCAAAGGCAGACGCCAGAAATCGAATTTTTTACATGCTGAAGACCAGAAAATGTTTTTAAAAGAGAACAGAAAACAGTTCTCAGGCACCGGTGGATGTGCGACAGGGACAGCAGGTTTCACCATGGAAAAAAGTCCTGTATTTTTAATTTAATGTTGTTCAGTCTAAAGGTCGAGATTTCGGTGCAAAAGTCATTCATCATTTGGAGAAATTTTTAAATTAGACAGATGACTGATGGACAGGTTAGTCAATTAATCTCACAGTGATCTCAAAACCTGTACCATCACTGTCCTCACTGCTGCGCCATACTTCGTTATGTGAGGCTCGAATGGATTTACACAACATGCCATCGGTATTCCATACCAATGGCATGTGTCTAATCCATTGCGACCTCACATTGTGACCAAATATTATATATAACTACGGAATTCTCACCCCTTATGGGACATTAGTTATTACCACAGTGATCAAAAACCTGTACGATCACAGTGTCCTCACTGTGCGCTCATACTTTGGTCACAATGTGAGGTCGGCAATGGATTAGACACATGCCATTGGTATTCCCATACCAATGGCATGTGTCTAATCCATTGCGACCTCACATTGTGACCAAGTATGAGCACAGGGTTCATATGACCTACTAAATCATAGAGGAAAAGAAATGAACACAAGAGACTGTCTATTTCAACTGGAGAGAGGTTACATGGGCATCTTACTTCCTGATACTGAGCGTTCTGCGCAGGCTCAACTGAGTTGAATGACGGAGAATTTACATAGCAAACTGACTGACTCACTAGTAGCCGTGCGCAAGAGAAGTTTTAATCAT